>CM059195.1:73466288-73509315 GCA_030323885.1 Branchipolynoe longqiensis
ACCTGGGTGTGGGTGGGGATGTAGAGGTTGATGTGGGTGTGGGTGGGGATGTAGAGGTTGATGTGGGTGTGGGTGGGGATGTAGAGGTTGATGTGGGTGTGGGTGGTGATGTAGAGGTTGATGTGGGTGGGGATGTAGAGGTGGATGTGGGTGTGGGTGGGGATGTAGAGGTTGATGTGGGTGTGGGTGGTGATGTAGAGGTTGATGTGGGTGTGGGTGGTGATGTAGAGGTTGATGTGGGTGTGGGTGGGGATGTAGAGGTGGATGTGGGTGTGGGTGGTGATGTAGAGGTTGATGTGGGTGTGGGTGGTGATGTAGAGGTGGATGTGGGTGTGGGTGGTGATGTAGAGGTTGATGTGGGTGTGGGTGGTGATGTAGAGGTGGATATGGGTGTGGGTGGTGATGTAGAGGTGGATATGGGTGTGGGTGGGGATGGGGTCATGGGCAGGATACCAGACGAGAGGTGGCGCCACCGCACGTCCGACTCCACCTCCAAAAGCCAGCCGGGCAGAACCAATGATGCGTGACGCCGGGAGGAGGGTCTGTCAGCTGAGGTGTGAAGCTGTACGGCCTGAGTGTGGGCGCGCATGCGCAATTGGCCACCGACCACGGTCACACCTCCACACACCGCGCCACTGAACTGTCCAAGCCCTGCACAGCCTCACCCACAGTCACACCCCCGTACCCAGACACACCCACACACCCACACACATACCCACTCAACACACCCACAACCCCAAACACTCACCTCACTCACCACACACCCACCTCACACACCAACACACCCAAACACCTACACACCACCCACACACACATCTCCACATACACTCACACACCCACACCCACACCCCCATACCCACACACACCCCACACTGCCACTCACACTCACACCCCACCCTTTCCCCCACACTCCCCCACCTCCACCACCACACTCACACACCCACACACCCGCAACCCACATCACGGACCAGACGGGATGGCCGAATGAGTTGAGTGTCCGTCTCCCGGTTTGGTAGATTGTGGAATCCACAGTTTCGAACCCTGATCGAGTCAACCCAAAAACTTAAAAATTGATACTTGTCGCTTCCTAGCCAGGTGCTCGCCATTATTAGGATAGATCACGGACTGGTTGGTTCAGTGTCAGGATGATTTGACTGAGTGGGGTATCAGTTCATGGTGCTGACAGCCTGGTCTCTCAGTGGGGCAGCACTATAAAGTTGCCATGAGTGCGCACTATCACAAGTCGGTCCCTGCCCTGATATGACCTTAGATGTTTCCAAGAGATAAAACTCCAACAACCAACCCACACACCCACACACCCACACACACTCACACACTCACACACACCACCCACATCCCCCTCACACCCACACACACCCTACACTGCCACTCACACTCACACCCCATCCCATCCCCCACACGCCCCTCACCCCCACCCCAGCCACACCCTCACCCTTCACCACACACGACCCCCCCACCTCACCCCCCACACCAACCCCACCCTCACCCCCACCCACACACCCACCCACACCCACCCCTTGCCCAACACCCCACATGTCCACCTCACACAGACCACACCCACACTCACCATCCACCACACCCAACCCTTCCCCAACCCCAAACCCCACACACCCACACACCTGCACCCCTGCACACCTGCCAGCAGCCCTCCCATACCCTGGAGGCGAATTAACTTCTCCCGACTGTAGCCAGGGAAGTCACGTGATCAGTGAGGTAGAGAGGGAGTGGCGTGAATGTGTCAACTATATACGATTATACTTATAGTTATGCACATACAGGTAGAGTGACTTTTAAAAATTCCAGTCCACGAGTGACAGTATTTCGCGCGTATAGGGTTAGCGGTGGTTGCGCTACCTGATCGAACAGTCAAAAGGGGTCACCCATAAAGTAGTACACAACATTTAAACAACATTTTTTTATTGAGGCTGTATTTATACTGTCCATAGCATGTAAGCCCAGGTAACCAGGCTTGTTTTCAATGCTGGCCAGCTGTGGTGTTGATGTTGTCTTACCAAGCAGTAGCTGCTGATAAGTTTTGATTGTCTGCATTTCAGTAGCAGATAGATAATCTGTTGGTACGTTTAGTAGCCTATGTTAGTTTGTTTGGGCCCTCTTGGCATTGTATTTTTGTTCTATTCTTATTACTATGTTAGTTGTTTTCTTAAGGTTCTATGTTATTGTTTTGGAGTTTTCTTGGGAAGAGTTTATGAGTGATACTATAGGGAACCCGACCCTTTATACTCGCATAATCCTTTGGCATCACATATAACTAAATCACCATGGTTGTGCACTGTCACAAGTCAGTATAACAACAACCGGGCGCGGTGGCCAAATCGGTAGAGCGCAGGCCTCCCATGCAGGAGATCGGGAGTTCAATTCCCGGTTGAGTCAAACCAATGACTTAACAATTGATACTTTTCGCTTCCTAGACATGCACTCGGCATTAATAGGATAGGGAAAGGACTGGTTAGCCCAGTGTCAGGATAATGTGACTAGGTGGGATGTCGGGACATGGTGCGAGCGGCCTGATTTCCCAGTGGGGCAGCACTATAAAGTCACCATGAGTGTGCACTGTCACAAGTCGGTACCCATCCTGGTATTATCTTAGATGTTGAAACTAATATGCGAACAACCAACCAACCAAGTCAGTACAACATTAATATATAGCCACATTCATCTCGTCATAAAGCGATACTTTGTCTCGGCTGATCGCGATCACATTCAGACGAATGTTAAAGCTGCATAGTCCAATGAAAACATCAAATTTTCAAAACCAAAACATTATCCAGATTTGATTCTACATATCCAACTTAGATACTGGTGCACTTATTAAGCAATTGTCGCCGTATAGAAGGGCATACAGAACCAATTTAACAGAATCTGTTACTGCAGAAACCTATGGTGTCAGAGTTTTGCCTAGATAAAAGATTCACCCAGTACTTGTAGTACACGGGTGAACAACAACGTAGTGTAAATACGGGCGAAAATAGCTTTAGTATGGAACATAAAGTAGAAACTGTGGTTCCATGATCCAAGATGGCGGCCATAGAACGCCATCGATTTCAATTTTAAATTGTATTAAACTAGACATTTTATTATATTTTTTAACTCAAAGGTAGCGGGTAAATATGAAGACATCTACAAAGAATAAATGGTTCTTCTTAGATAGTGAAATTAGGCTCTCATTTCATTAACCCACTTTTTCGACCGTTTTTATATAGGGTTGGTATTCACCCTTGTACTCCGAGTACTGGGTGAATCCTTTATCTAAGTTTTGCTGTGCTTGCCAAAATTATTTGTGGATGGTTGCACTTCAAATATCTCAAATGTTAGACATTTATAATAAAACTTACTTCAAACTAAAGTAAGGGAGGCTATAACAATCAATTTTATATATTTAACTCAGAAAATGACAGAAACTCAAAACCATCGGACTATTCAACTTTAACAATAGGGCTTTACTTCAGCCAGTGGTGGCTCACCATTACATACAGGTAACCAACCATGTCTTCCAAAAAGGACAACAAGAAAAAAGAGAAAAAAAGAAAGAAAAAAGAAAAAAGAGGAAAACAAACTAAGACTCTTATCACACACAAGCTCGACACCAGGGGGCGGTTGGCACCTCGCCTCATTCCCGCCCCACCTTGTCCCCCCTCCCCCCCCCCCGCCCCACCCCGGCCCTACCTTGAGTCCCAAACTCCAGCCGAGTCCCGGCCCTCAGACCCCGGGTTGGCCCCGGCCCCCGGCCGTGACACCCCGACCCCCATGTCCCCGGCTCCCGGCTCCCGGCTCCCGGCTCCCGGCTCCCGGCAACACTCCTCAAATCATCGCCCGGGTCTGACTCGCCCCCCGACAGAAGAAATTTTCATTGTTGTTTCGTAGGGTTTTACATCCAAGCAACATCTAAGGTCATATCAGGACTAGCGCGTACTTATGACAACTTGCACTCACGATGACTTTATAATGCTGCCCTACCGGGATACCGGACGCTGTGGCCGAATCAATCGATAGAGTGCAGGCTTTCCGTGCGGAAGGTCGGAAGTTCGGATCCCAGCCGAGTCAGACCAATGATTTACAAAATGTACCTTTCCTGGTGCTTGGCTTTATTAGGATAGGACAATGACCGGTTAGCTCAATATCAGGATAATGTGAGTGAGTAGGATATCAGGTCATGGTGCCAGCGGCCTGGTCTCACAGTGGGGCAACACTATAAAACCACCATGTGTCTGCACTGTACCAAGTCAGTACCCGTCCTGGAATTACCTCGGTGTTGATAGTCCACAAAACCCCAGAAAACAAAGACAACTCGATATCCCATTAATTAGTTCACATTATCCTGAAATTGAACAAACTACTGATACTACTGCTGTTACTACTACTATTGCTGCTACTGCTACTGCTACTGCTACTGCTACTATTAATAATGTTACTGCTGCTACTACTGCTGCTACTGCTGTTAATACTATTAATACTACTACTGATAGTACTTCTGCTACTGCTACTACTACTGTTAATGCTATTAGTACTACTACTATTGCTGCTACTACTACTATTACTAATGTTACTGCTGCTACTACTGCTGCTACTGCTGTTAATACTATTAGTACTACTACTGATAGTACTGCTGCTACTGCTACTACTACTGTTAATGCTATTAGTAGTGCTACTATTGCTGCTAGTACTACTATCACTCATGTTACTTCTGCTATTACTGCTGCTACTGCTGTTAATACTATTAGTACTACTACTGATAGTACTTCTGCTACTGCTACTACTACTGTTAATGTTATTAGTACTACTATTGCTGCTACTGCTACTGCTCCTGCTACTACTACTATTATTAATGTTACTGCTGCTATTACTGCTGCTACTGCTGTTAATACTATTAGTACTACTACTGATAGTACTGCTGCTACTGCTGTTAATACTATTAGTACTACTACTTTACTACTGCTGCTACCACTACTGTTACTATCCAGACACACCCACAACCACACCCACACACACACCATCTCAAACCACACCCACTACTAATGCTAATACTACTGCTAATAATACTACTAGTATTGCTACAACTGCTCATACTACTACAACTGCTACTACTACTTCTACTACTTTTACTACTGCTGCTACTACCACTGATACTACTACAACTACTGCTACTTCTGTTGCTACTACTCCTACTACTGTTACTACTACTACTACAACTACTACTACTTGTACTGCTACTACTACTACTACTACTATTGTAACTACTGCTGCTACTACTACTACTAATATTATTGCTACAGACAACTGTTACTACAACTGTTGCTACTACTGTTACTTCTGCTACTGATACTACTATTATTACTGATAATACCAGTACGGCTACTACTATTGATACCACTACTGAAACCACTACCGCTACTACTAAAACTGCTACTCCTACTGCCATTACTACTCCTGATATTGCTGCTAGTACTATTACTACTACTACTACTACTGACATTGCTACTACTCCTAGTCCAACACCTCCAATAACAACTACTACGGCTTCCTAGTCTATGTCAATATGCTTATTCACTGACTGACGCCCGTAAAGCTATACAATGGTGTTGTCCTTGCATGTGTAGCACCCCTTGCCAGGGAATGCTGTGTGGTACCTGGTGCACGGACGGTGCGTGTGTGGTGTGTGGTGTGTGGTGTGTGTGGGGGTGGGTTTGAGTGACAGGTTGCTGGGTGCTGGCCACATGGCCATCTAACCAGCGACTCCCATCTACTCTACCCAGCTCCATCCACTACACCTCCACTACACCTCCAGCACCACTACCTCCAGCACCACTACCATCACCCCCAGTTCCACCACCACAGCTCCCACCACCTTCACTACACATCCACTACAGCTCCACCACCACTATCATCACCTCCACTTCCACCACCACCGCCATCACCACTACCACCATCATCACCTCCACTACACCTCCACCACCACTACCTCCACCACCACCTCCACTACACCTCCACCACCACTACCTCCACCACCATCTCCACTACACCTCCACCACCACTACCTCCACCACCACCACTACCATCACCTGAACTTCCACCACCACCACCACCACGACTACCACCATCATCACCTCCACTACACCTCCACCAGCACTACCTCCTCCACCACCACTACCAACACTACCATCACCTCCACTAACTCCACCACCACCACCACTACCACCACTACCATCACCTCCACTACACCTCCACCACCACTGCCTCCACCACCACTACCATCACCTCCACTTCCACCACCACAGCTACCACCACCTCCACTACACCTCCACCACCACTACCTCCTCCACCACCACTACCACCACTACCACCACTACCATCAGCTCCACTACCTCCACCACTACCACCACCACCGCCATTACCACCACCTCCACCACCACCTCCATCACCTCCACCACAACCTCCTCTACAACCACCTCCACCACCACTACTCCACCACCACGACCAGCTATACACCACCATCTTCACCACCTACACCACAACCTACACCACAACCTACACCACAACCTACACCACAACCTACACCACAACCTACACCACCACCTCCACCACTTCCACAATCACTACTACCTCCACCACCACCTCCACCGCCACCTCCTCCTCCTCCTCCACCGCCACCTCCTCCTCCACCTCTACTCCTACACTTACACCACCACCAGCACCTCTACCTCGACCACCTCCACAACCACCACCACCTCCATCCCTACACCATCACCTCCACCACCACCATTACTACACCACCACCACCTCAACCACACTACTACTTCAACTACCTCCACCACCACTATGAACTTTCAATCACCACCTTACTTATCACCACCACCCCCACCACCACCACCTCAACCACCACCTCATTCACCACCACCTCAACCACCACCTCTAACTTCACCTTCACCACCACCACCACCACCCACATGAATGCCCTCACCAACTTTGGCTACCACTGCCATCAACAATCACTGTCAACACACACCTCCCCTCACCAACTTACCCTTACCACCACCCCACCTTCCTCCACCCACCCACCAGTGTCTCGACCTCTACCACCACCACCACTATCCATACATATCCTGGACGTTGTAATGTCTTGTATATGTGTGGGTGGGTGGGTGGGGGTGGGGATGGAGGCTTGCATGTCGCATTGTGTGGTCCTTTCCCTGAATACCCCTGACCTCTCCCCCCCCCCACCCACTGCCCACCACCAACCACACCCCCACCACTCCCACCCCCTATCACCTCCACCTAGCCTACCCATACGTTCCTCCATTGTAGTGACCCAGATGCAACCACATTAGTCTGCTAAAAGTGCTATATAATCTTTCTATATGTCATGCACATGTTCTATTTATTTGATTAGTTATTAGATTATATATGTGTGTATCTTATATGCACGCTACATATAGCATATGATATACCCAGTACATACATTTACACACATATATGTATATATATATACATATGATGCATATATAAAATATGATATATACATGAACATATATATATATATAATATATACTTGTTAATGCATAATTCAGCTATTCAGTCCTGATATTACCTTAGATGTTGCCAGGACGTTAAGCTCCAACAACCAACATATATTCAGCAACTACTCGTTATGCGATCTTAGATGGTTGGTTGGTTGTTGGAGTTTTACGTCCTGGCAACATCTAAGTCCTTGCAACAGGACGGGTACTAACTTGTGACAGTGCATACTCATCGTGACTTTGTAGTGCTGCCACACTGGGAAAACAGGCCACCAGCACCATGATCCCGATATCCCAGTCACTCACATTATCCTGACACTGAACTAACCAGTCTTTGCCCTATCCTATTAATGCAGAGTGCCTGGCTAGGATGTGACAAGTATCAATTTTATAGTCATTGGTTTGACTCGACCGAGAAGCGAACTCCCGACCTTCCCACACGCGATGCCAGCACTCTACCGATTAGGCCACCACGCCCGGTCGATGTTGAACACCAACAAACAATAACACACACATTTTAGCAACTAAAATCTTACTGCTATGCATACTTATACTTATATATATTATGGATATAATATATTTATAATATCATAAATAGACTAATTTGTATATGATTCACTGCAAAATATACGTCACACCTTTATATGGCAACAACTAACTCCCATTTCACATATCTCACCTGCAGCCCCCTGCCCTCCCTCGCCCTTTGCCTCTCGCCTCTCGCCCCTCACTTCTCGCCCCCCCCCCCCGCCCTTCCCACTTTCACCCCCCTCCCCAGTCCTCTCCCCTTTCCCCTCCCCTTCCGCTCCTCCTCTTTCCCTTTTCCACTCTTCCCTCTGCCCTCTTCCCCTCTCCCTCATATGTCCCTCACCCCTCCCCCTATCCCCTCTCCCTTCTCCCCTCCCCTTCTCCCCTCCTCCCCGCTCTGCTTCCCCTGCTCCCCTCTCCCTCTTCGCCCCTCACACATCACCCCTTCCACCTCACCACTCACATCTCATCCCTTGTCCCCCTCTCCTCTCCTCCCCCCTCTCCCCTTCTTCCCCTCCTCCTCTCCCCCATCGCCCCTCTCCCCTCACCTTTCGTCAATGGTCCCTATCTCCTCCGCTCTCCGCTCTCCCCTATCCTGTCCCCCTCTCTCAGCTTGTCCCTCTCCCCTACCCTCCTCTCCACTCCTCTTTCCCCATTCCCTCTCCTTCCCCCTCCCGCCCCCCCCTTCTCCTTCCCACCTCGCCCCTCGCCGCCACCCTCCAATCACCCCCCCCCCCCTTCCTCTCCCCCCAAACCCCCCACAGAGAGGAGCAAGCCCCGGCGTGGTCATTGACACGGCGGTGGCTGACAGCAGGTGCCATCAGGGCTGTCATTGCTGTCACTGAGAAAACCAATGTTTGCACAGCTAACAACGCTAACCATCAAATTGACACTCACCCACGGCGCTACGTGTTTACCTCCACCCCCCCCCCACCCCACTCCCCACCCCCACCCCCACCCCACTCCCAGCTACCACCACCCCCTGGCCCAGTCCACACACCACCCTCCCACTTAACACGCACTTCAAGCAAAATGCATAAAATTGTAATTCACGCCTTTAATTTGTTTTGATATTATTAAATGGTCGTAAAAAATACTTATTTATAAAAGAGAATAAGTCACCTCCGCCCATGATTTTTTTTTGGTATGGCATCGACTCTGGATATTTAAGAGTTTTATTTCTTCCCATATTTATGTGAGGTATACACTACTTATGCAAATATTAATCATGTATGTAATTATCCTCCCCTTTGTTATATGTTCTTGTGCAGTTGGGTTACTGGAGGTGGCGGTGCAGCCTGGAGAGCTGGAGGTCTGCCTTCAAGCAGCGTCCCTGATTCTCCTCCTGCCCTCCAGGAGGCGCCTCACCCCCCCCCCCCCATACTATCTGCCCATTATATGTGCTTGTTTGTTTGTTTGGCTTTTATGTCCTAGCAACATGTAAGGTCATATCAGGACTGGTACCTACTTATGACAGTGCGCACTCACGGCGACTGTATAGTGCAGCCCCACTGGGACATCAGGCCACTGGCACCATGGCCTGATATCCCACACAGTCACATTATCCTGATACTGAGCTAACCAGCCCTTGCTCTATCCTAGTTATGCCGAGCGCCAGAAACTAGGAAGTGCCAAGTATCCATTTTGTAAGTCATTACTTTGACTCGGCCTTGATGCAAACTCTCGACATTCCGCACTGCCGAGTGGAGTACCTCAATGACCTCCACCTTCCTCCCACCCCCTCACTCCCCCCCCCCCCACACCCCCCACCGATTCGGCCACCGCAACCAGTTGCCTAGTGCTAAAATGATGCAGGTAAGGCCTGGTACACACCTACCGTATAGGATTCGCGCACTAAAACTCGCAACTCGACTCGACCCGCTTAAAACTGAAAACGGGCCGATTCATTTTTCGAATCGCGAATTGCAATCGTAATCGGCCCGTTTTAGCCCTAAAACTGAGGTTTTATGCGCGAATCGCAATCGCTAGGTGTGCGCCGGGAGCGCACACCTAGTGATTTTTGTGTGCAAAACGGGCAGTTTTAGATTATATACGGTAGGTGGGTGCGCACAAACGGTAGGTGTGTACTAGGCATAAGAGATAGAGTAATGTGTAGCTAAATGAAGTCAACAATCCATATGAATAAACAAATAAACAAATAACAATAACTTCGAAGTTTGTAGCAGGCTTGCGTTTCACTAATTAATCAGGCAGATTTTGGAATTGCTGTGTTAGTAAAGCGGCATAGTCTGATGAAAGGATCAAATTCTCGAAACCGAAACACTTCTTTGGACTTGATTCTACATACAGTATAACCCTGTTAAACCAAACCTGAAGGGACGCTAGTAATTTGTTTGGATTAACCGATCATTGGTTTGACCGAGCTTTGACCTTGACTTGGCTTTGGCAAAAACGGGGGTGCATTATGAATGTACAATGTATGTGGACACTATGAGTATTGTTTTTTTTAATGTATATACAGTTTAACCCCACTAAATCAACCTCAGTTAAATCAAACGAGCAGTTAATCCAAACTTTTTTCAGTGACCTGGCAAAATACTACCATTTATCACATAAAAAAGTCTCAGATGACCTGAAAACCACATGAAAGTTTGGTTGAACTGTACCGGAAGTGGCCTGGGGCCGACAGTTTTGTTTGGATTAACTGATACTTTGGATTAACCCACTTTGGTTGAACCAACTTTTTTTATATGATAAATGGTAGTATTTTGCCGGGCCGCTGAAAAAGGTTTGGATTAACCGATCGTTTGGTTTAACCAAGCTTGGTTTAACAGGGTTGTACTGTATTTAGCTTAGATACGGGTGCACTTATCAAACATGTGTTGCTGCATAAAATTGCATCGTACGTCAATCAAACCGGTGGCCGAATCGGTAGAGCACCGGCCTCGCGTGCAGAAGATCGGGATTTCGCGAGTTCGGTTCCCGGTCAAGTCAAACCAATGACTTAAAAATTGATACTTGTCACTTCCTAGCCTGGTGCTCAGCATTATTAGGATAGGGCAAGGCCTGGTTAGCTCGCTGTCAGGATAACGTGACTGAGTGGGATATCGGGTCATGGTGCCGGTGGCCTGATTTCCCAGTGGGGCAGCACTATAAAATCACCATGAGTGCATACTGTCACAAGTCGGTACCCGTCCTGATATGACCTTAGATGTTGCTAGGATGTAAAACAACAACAAACAACAACTAATCAAACATGTTTCTGCTGAAGGCAACAGTGTCACAATTTGTACGTGCATACCAACATTGATTTTACGAAGATCTCGGCAAAGTTCATTATTCAAATGAAAAGAAAGGATTCTTCACACTAAAGCCGAATTCGCTTAACATTAGATTACAACAAAGACCCTATGATACTAAGACGGCTCACTCCCTATCTCTCCCATGGTAATGTAAATTTTGCAGTGCCACCTTGTGGTGGGTTGTATCAGCCTGGCTGCTGGTTGGTGTTTCACATGTAAACACATACAATTATATTTTAGATGAGATAGGTAAGTATGAATACACATCAATATGAAATTGCTATGAACAAATACACATCATCATCAGCATCATCATCATCATCATCACCATCACACATCTTTCACATTCATATATACATTTATTCATATAATATAGCACATGTTTAACCAAGAGAACAGCCAGTGCACCAAGTGGTGGGTTTGATCATTTTGGTTACACACTACAGGCTGAGTGAGCCGTCTTAGTATTATAGGGTCTTTGATTACAATCACCAACCTCGCCATAAATATGGTCATAGTTGCCGACATGGCGTAAAACCCACAAGTCAATCACTATCAGACACACTGATCAACCTAATTAAAAAAAAAAAGAAAAGGGAGTCACTCACAACCATCGGACTATTCAACCGTACATAAAACCTGGACACCGAATATTGCTATTAAATGTTGTGTTGTGTTCAAAAACAGAATTTGACAAGCGACACAGCGAATTAGTTTTTAAAGTTGGATTTATTATAGGTCCAGCAGTGTAAGTCTTTTTTTTGTTCAACAAGAAGGTCAATTCAACAACAAGTTCAATAATACAGTGAGGTCATAGAAGCTTTCACCCTTGCCCTTTAGTAACTGTCTATGTGGGGTTGGGTAGGTGGGAGTTTTAAGGCTAGTCAGTGTCCTCCTTGTGCCCGTGTCGGAGTGAGCTCACTGCTTGACTTGGGGGGGTGGTTTGTAAACTTACGATGGTTACTGGTTGCAGAACTGCAACATTTATAGAGAGGTTCCGATAAATCGGCCCAATCTTTGGTTGAAGATTATTATTCAGTAGGGACAGTTGTAGAAGCTGGGGACATCTTTACAACATTGTAACGGTGAAGTGTTGAGGCGGCCCCCAATCTCTTCGGTCCGGCGGTAGTTGAGCACTTGTATCCAGTCGACAGCAGCAAGGGTTTTGAGGAAGGGCGGGTAAAGATGGGTGCAGCGGTGGTTCCAGCAACGAGAACAAAGCGAGAGAAAACGTAAAGGTACAGGGCCCCACCCAAGCACACAACTCCCCTGGTCAGGGGAAGAAGTATGCCTGGGAGAAATAGAAAGGGTAGAGTCTAGGAAAGAGAAATGAGGAGAGTTGAGTCAAAGGACCATGTCTATTTGCTCTATGGTGACCAACCACCAAGCCATAGCCACGGACAGAGTAAGAGTAGAAAGTGAAATGCCGGCGGGCTCCCCCTCCTGGAACTCTTTTCAGACATATCAAGAAGGAGCAAGGTCAGTGGAGAGGAGATGGAGAGGGGTGTGGACGAAGTGCGGTCCGGATAGCAAGTCTCTGAGCTCACTGCTGCAGAACATGGCCTTATATAGGCTCGTACATACTTATCGATAGGCGGTGAACAAATTAGTAAAAAAATTCTCTGCAGATGGCAGTGCGATCGGTATTTACATAGGCTGATCAGGTTTTGTATAAAAAGTGAAGATAGGCGGCGCTGGAGTACAAGGAGTAGATTAATACAATCGTTTCTCAATAGGTGGCAGCATGCGCGGCGTCCTTAGTGACTGGGCCGGCTATGGCTGTGTCCGTGCACCAAATTACCCGTGTTGCTGAGCATCACAGACAATTGTGCAAAAACATAATTTAAAACAACAATATTTTCCTGGTGAATATCACATTTGACGGCTGTGACAGCTCCGTGTCACTGTCACATCCACATGACAGTAACATGAGCCCCACCTCCCCACTCTCCAAATCCCGCTCCAAGCAGAAACTTATTAGTGGCTAGCGTGTCTATTTATAGCATCATTAAGACCTGAAATATGATTGGAGAACCCACCCACCCTTCCTCCACCACCCTCCGACCAGACGGGATGGCCGAATGAGTCGAGCATTCGTCTCCCGTTTTGGTAGATCGTGGGATTAGAACCTACGGGTTCGAACCCTGGTCGAGGCAAACCAATGATATAACTATTGATACTTGTCGCTTCCTAGCCAGGCGCTCAGCATTACTAGGATATGGCAAGGACTGGTTGGCTCAATGTCAGGATAATGTGACTGAGTGGGATATCAGGTCATTGTGCCTGTGGTCTGGCATCATATCCCAGTGAGGCAACACTAAAAAGTAGCCATGAGTGTGCACTGTCACAAGCCGGTACCCGCCCTGATATTACTTTAGATGTTGCCACGATGAAACTAACACTCCAACAACGAACCAACGATCCAACACCACCGAATGGAGTATCTCAATGAGCCCCCCCCCCCCCCCGCCGTTCCTTCCATCCCCTCACTCCCCCCTCCCCACCTTCCATTCTATCAGCCTTTTCTAACCCCACCCCCCAACCTTTGCCTCTGGCCCGGTAGTACTTTGGGCGTCCGAGCATGGCGGGAACGAGTCACGTGACCGAGGTCATTTTTAGGCAGACGACTTCCCCTCCCCCTCCCCCCGAACACCCACCATCAAACCGCAGGGATCTGTGAGTGTGCGTCGGCCATACAAGCAAAACAAATCCAGAAATCCATCATATTCACTGAAATAAAAACCACCAACGAAAATAAATGGAATTATAACAAACAACAAACAAATATATCTATTAATATTTAATTCACTAATATTCAATTTCAACAAAATACGCAAATAGGAGCCGGAGAGTGATTATAATAGAGTGCAGACGACAGGAAGACCTAAAATGGCGGGAAAACATCGACTGGTTTCCGGTTGGTCTTGGTGCACAGTGGGAGGTTGAGTGTCAACACTTACGGGGTCCTAAATGCTGTATAAACAGCGGAGGCTTTGTTTGCACGACTAAGTTATCCCCCGCTCCCCCTCATTGTCTCCCCCCTCCTTCCCCCCCCCCCCCCTCCACGCCTGTCTACGTCACAGCACGTGTGAGCCATGGTGTTCCGTGTTGTGAGTTATGTAGTGTCGTATTGTCAGTGAGTTACGGGTCCCTTACTGTGAGTTATGTGATGTCATATTATCAGTGAGTTATGGGTCATGTACTGTGAGTTATGTGGTCGTGTATTATCAGTGAGTTATGGATCATGTATGATCAGTTATGGGTCCCACACTCTGAATTATGTGGTGTCATATTTTCAGTGAGTTATGTGGTCTTGCATATTCAGTTATGGGTCCTGTCCTGTGAGTTGTGGGGTGTCATTATCAGTGAGTTATGTGGTCTTGTATATTCAGTTATGGGTCCTGTACTGTGAGTTGTGGGATGTCATTATCAGTGAGTCAGGGGTCCCCTAGTGTGAGTGTGGTGTCTGTCATATTATCAGTGAGTTATGGATCCTGTACTGTGAGTTATGTGGTGTCGTATTTTCAGTGAGTTATGTGGTCTTGCATATTCAGTATTGGGTCATGTACTGTGAGTTGTTGGGTGTCATTATCATTGAGTTAGGGGTCCCCTACTGTGAGTTATGGGGTGTCATATTATCAGTGAGTTATGTCCTCCTGAATATTAAGTTATGGGACCAGTACTGTGAGTTATAGGGTCCCAAATAGTGGTCTATGAGATTCCATACCGTGACTTATAGGGTGTCGTATATAACTTTGTAAGTTATGTGATTCTGTACTGTGAGTTATGTGGCATCTTATTATCAGGAATGGAGTGTAGTACTGTGCCTAGTGTGAGTTATGTGGTGTTATGTTAACTTTTATCGGGTCCAATGCTGTGAGTTATGCATCCTGTATTCTGATATATTACTTTTATTAGGTCCTGTACTCTGAGTTATGAAGTCCCATACTGTGAATTATGAGTTTGTGTATGTGTGTGTGTGAGCGTGAGCATGAGTGACTACGAGTGTGTGTGAATGAGGGTGTGAGTGAGTGCATGTCTGGATGAGTGAGTGAGCGTGTGAGTATGTGTGATTGTGAGCGCGGGTCTGAATGAATGAGTGTGAATGTGTGAGTGCATGTCTGAAAGATGGAGTGAGTGTGCGAGTATGTGTGAGTGTATGTGCACGTCTGAATGAGTGAATGTGTGAGTATGTGTGAGTGTGGGTGTGTGTCTGAATGAGTGAGTGAGTGTGTGAGTATGTGTGAGAGTGAGTGCACATCTGAATTAGTGAGTGAGTGTGGGAGTATGTGTGAGTGTGAATGCACATCTGAATGAGTGAGTGAGTGTGTGAGTATGTGTGAGTGTGAGTGCACGTCTGAATGAGTGAGTGAGTTTGCATGTGAGTATGTGTGAGTGTGAGTGCGTGTCTGAAGGAGTGAGTGTTTGAGTATGTGTGAGTGTCATTGCACGTCTGAATGAGTGACTGAGTGTGTGAGTATGGGTGAGTGTGAGTGCATGTCTGAATGAGTTAAAGAAGTGAGTATGTGTGAGTGTCAGTGCATGTCTGAATGAGTGAGTGAGTGTGTGAGTATGTGTGAGTGTAAGTGCACCTCTGAATGAGTGAGTGAGTGAGCGTGTGAGTATGTGTGAGTTTGAGTGCACGTGTGTGAGTGTGAGTGTGTGTCTGAATGAGTGACTGAGAGTGAGTATGTGTAAGTGTGAGTGCACCTATGAATGAGTGAGTGTGTGAGTATCTGTGAGTGTGGGTGCATGTCTGAATGAGTTAGTGAATGAGTGATTGAGTGTGTGAGTATGTGTGAGTGAGTGCATGTCTGAATGAGTGAGTGTGTGAGTATCTGTGAGTGTGGGTGCATGTCTGATTGAGTGAGAGAGTGAGTGTGTGAGTATGTGTGTGTGTGAGTGCACGTCTGAATGAGTGAGTGAGTGTGTGAGTATGTGTGAGTGAGAGTGCACGTCTGAATTAGTGAGTGAGTGTGTCAGTGTGTGCGAGTGTGAGTGCACGTCTGAATGAGTGAGTGAGTGTGTGAGTATGTGTGAGTGTTAGTGCATGCCTGAATGAGTGAGTGAGTGAGTGTGTCAGTGTGTGCGAGTGTGAGTGCACGTCTGAATGAGTGAGTGAGTGAGTGTGTCAGTGTGTGCGAGTGTGAGTGCACGTCTGAATGAGTGAGTGAGTGTGTGAGTGTGTGTGAGTGTGAGTGCACGTCTGAATGAGTGAGTGAGTGTGTGCGGGAGTATGTATGAGTGTATGTGCATGTGTATGAGTGTGTGCGCGTGTGTGGGTGGCCTAATTGCAGCTTAATGAGAGCTGGTTGAGGAGACGGGCTACCAGAGACCAGCGTGACGCACATTCCCTGCAGCCCCAGGCACAACCTGGAAACACAGGTAACTTTTAATTTTTTTTATCTAAAAAAAAATTATTTTTATTTTCGTAGCGATTCCGGGAAAAATCTACCAGATGAACAGAAAACATGCACGCATCACATTTTCCCTAATTCCATGGAGCTTTTATTTTTGTTCTGTTCGAACCAAAGTTGACAATAATTTGGGTTTCTCTCGATTAATGCTGATTCAGCTTAACAGACGCAGTACTGGCCATGTGTAGAAGGGCTAGGATAGGCGCAAATGTTACAAGGATAGTGCATTTATCTATCACAGGATTAATTGTCCTACGGAATCTATGCAGCTGTTCAGCGATTAGTTCGCAAACCTACCATTGGTGGCGGCACTATGTGCACTCAGCCTGCACACATACACACATTAGTCTGCAAGTTACATGTGTAGTAGATTCTTGTTTGTTGGGGTTTTACATCCAGGCAACATCTAAGGTCATACCAGGGCGGGTACCGACTTGTGACAGTTCGCATTCATGGTGACTTTATAGTGCTGCCCACTGGGAAACCAGGCCACTGCCACCATGACCCGATATCCCACACAGTCACATTGTCCTGACACTGTGCTAACCAGTCCTTGTCCTATCCTTTTAATGCCGAGCACCAGGTTGTGTTGTGTTGATTTATACTGCCTATTATGGGTAAGCCTGAATAGACTTGCTATCACCATTACACAGTTTGTCGATAGAAAGCCTGAGCCTACACTTTTACCGACTCAAGGGATTTTTAACCTCCCACACCACATAGACATGGTATGAGAGCACCCGGCCTTTGATGACGCTGTAAGTTATCCACAGCGGTGGAAATCCAAATTGGCAGAGGTGGGGGCACGGGGAATTGAACCACCAACCTTCAGATTAGGAGTCTGACCTAGAAAAAAGTCAGACACTCTAACCACTCTGCCACAGAGAACACAAGTTAGGGTTAGGTTAGGTAACAACAATTATTAACTTTGTAAGTCATTGGTTTAATTCGGCTGGGAATCGAAATCCCAACCTTCCGAAATGGAAGCCTGCGCTCTACCGATTCGGCCAATGCGTCTGGTCTAATTGTATAGTACTACTAGTAGTCTGCCCTGACCTCTCAGGCAAGGAGTCACATAGACGGCTAGGTGTGGATAGGTTGATTGCAACAAAGATGCCTAAACAGTGTAATGGTTAGGATGCTAGCCCCAGAATGGTGCAAAGTGTGGGTTCGAAGCCCCGTCTCAACGTTTCCTTTGATTGCATCACCCTCCATGAGACATGCAATATAATTCCAGTAGAGTAAACAATTAGAATACAGCATGATTATACCACCTCTTTATATTTGTATAATGTGTTATATAGTACATATGAAGAGTTCAGGTGCAAAACCCCGTAAATGCCAATCCAAAAATGGAGATAAAAATCGGATTCAAACCTTCAAAAAATTAGTTCTGTTGTATTCTTACTTTTTAGTTCATTACTCCATAACCATGTGATCATAAGAAAATTGGAATTAGTCAGAATTAAAATTATTTTCATGTAAAAGTGTTTTACTTAAACTACATTTTTGGGTTGGCGTTTACGTGGATTTGCTCCTGAACTCTTCATATATAGATCGGTGTATAGTGTGTTATATAGTACATATATATAATGGTGTATAGTGTGTTATATAGTGCATATATAGAATGGTGTATAGTGTGTTATATAGTACGGTATAGTGTGTTATATAGTACATATATAGAATGGTGTATAGTGTGTTATATAGTACATATATAGAATGGTGTATAGTGTGTTATATAGTACATATATATAATGGTGTATAGTGTGTTATATAGTGCATATATAGAATGTTGTATAGTGTGTTATATAGTACATATATAGAATGTTGTATAGTGTGTTATATAGTACATATATAGAATGTTGTATAGTGTGTTATATAGTACATATATAGAATGGTGTATAGTGTGTTATATAGTACATATATATAATGGTGTATAGTGTGTTATATAGTGCATATATAGAATGTTGTATAGTGTGTTATATAGTACATATATAGAATGGTGTATAGTGTGTTATATAGTACATATATATAGAATGGTGTATAGTGTGTTATATAGTACATATATATAGAATGGTGTATAGTGTGTTATATAGTACATATATAGAATGTTGTATAGTGTGTTATATAGTACATATATAGAATGGTGTATAGTGTGTTATATAGTACATATATAGAATGGTGTATAGTGTGTTATATAGTACATATATAGAATGGTGTATAGTGTGTTATATAGTACATATATATAATGGTGTATAGTGTGTTATATAGTGCATATATAGAATGGTGTATAGTGTGTTATATAGTACATATATAGATTGGTGTATAGTGTGTTATATAGTACATATATATAATGGTGTATAGTGTGTTATATAGTACATATATAGAATGGTGTATAGTGTGTTATATAGTACATATATAGAATGGTGTATAGTGTGTTATATAGTACATATATATAGAATGGTGTATAGTGTGTTATATAGTACTAATATAGAATACCATCAAGAGAAACCTGAAGCTGAGAGACATTAAGACCGACTCGTGGACGCAACTCTCACAGCAGAGAGCTAAATGGAGAGCGGCAGTCAAGTAATGAAAGTAGTCTTTGTCGCATCGCGACTGACAGCATGATGATGATGATATAGAATGGTGTATAGTGTGTTATATAGTACATATATAGAATGGTGAATAGTGTGTTATATAGTATGTATATAGAACGGTGTATAATGCTTTCATCTCTAGATTTGTTTGTCGGGGAACTTTACATCTTAGCAATAAGGTCATACCAGGATGTGTACCGACTTGTGACAGTGAGTACTCACGGCGAATTAATTCATAGTGCGGTCCCACTGATCAAATATCCCACTCAGTCACATTATTCTGATGCTGAGCAAAGGACTTCTTGCCCTATTCTAGTAATGTCGAGTGTGAGGCTAGATTGCGACAAGTATAAATTTTGCACGTCATTAGTTAAACTCTGGACGGGGACCCACTTGTGACAGCACACACTCATTGCGACGTTATAGTGCTGCCCCATGTGTTTATCTGTTCACATATTTTGCTTGTTTGTTTGTTTGCAGTTTACGTCCTAGGAACATCTAAGGTTATATCAGAATGGGGACCCACTTGTGACAGCGCAGACATGATAAATAAAGTCACCATGAGTGTGTGCTGTCACCAGTGGCTCCACGTCTTGACATGACCTTATATGTTGCTAGGACGAAAACCTAAACAGACAATCAAGCACAATTATAATATGGGAACAAAGAAGCACATGGTGCAGCACTATAAAGTGGCCATGAGCGTGTACTGTCACAAGTGGGTCCTCATTCTGATATGACATTAAATGTTGCTAGGACGTAAAACCCAAACCCAAACAAAGAAGCACAAGTATAATCTGTGAACGTGAACAAAGAATCACATGGGGCAGCACTATGAAGTCGCCACGAGTGCACGCTGTCACAAGTGTGTCCGCGTACTGATAATGGCCATAGGTGTTGCTAGCGTCGAATTGTTAGTACGTCGGCCGGCGTCCCGGCTGGACGCTGATGCCGCTTTCGCCTGTTGTCGGCGATCTAAACCGGTCCGCTGGTACTGCGATCAACTGCTTTCCCACAAAGGAGCAGCGCGCTAGATCCAATATTTGACGAATAAAACTAGCTCATTTCACACGGGCACCCTCCCAACCCCCAACCCCCACACACACCACCCCAACGCCCAACCCCAATCCCCAGACACTCCTCCCCCCCCACCCCTGACACGCTTTTCATCACACACACACTATCCCCAATCCACCACATTCAACCCCACATAAACCCCATCCCCCAACCCCCGACACCCAACCCGCAACCCCCAAACCCCCACCCCAAACCCAAACCCCAACCCCAAACCCAAACCCAACCCCAACCCCCAACCCCCAATATCCCACACACCACCCCGCCCCTGACACCGCTTCATCACACCCACAATCCCCAATCCACCACACCTAACACCACACAACCCCCAACCCCCACACCCAAACACCCAATCCACAACAGCCACCCCAACTCCAACTCCCACACACACCACCCCGCCCTGACACCCCTTCATCACACACACAATCCCAATCCACCACACCTAACACCACACAACCCCAACCCCACCCCAAACACCCAATCCACAACAGCCACCCCAACTCCAACTCCCACACACACCACCCCGCCCCTGACACCCCTTCATCACACACACAATCCCCAATCCACCACATCTAACACCACACAACCCCAACCCCAACCCCCAACCCCCAACCCCCACACCCAAACCGCCAATCCACAACAGCCACCCCAACTCCAACTCCCACACACACCACTCCCCGCCCCCTGACACCCCTTCATCACACACACGCACACACAATCCCCAATCCACCACATCCAACAGCACACAAAACTCGTTCCCGTTCTCTGCCCCCAGGCCTGCCGCAGCATGGGACCGGTGTACTAACATTCACACAAACATACACATAGCCTACACAAGCACATGCACATGCACATGCTGACCATATCACTAATATACACATACACTTACCCATACACATACACAAGCACATGCACATGGACATGTACATGCTAACCATATCACTAATATACACATACCCTTACCCATACACATACACAATCACATGCACATGCATATGTACATGCTGACTGTATCACTAATATACACATACACTTAACCATACACATACACAATCACAAGCACATGCACATGCACATGCTGACCATATCACTAATATACACATACACTTACCCATACACATACACAAGCACATGCACATGGACATGTACATGCTAACCATATCACTAATATACACATACCCTTACCCATACACATACACAATCACATGCACATGCACATGCTGACCATATCACTAATATACACATACACTTACCCATACACATACACAAGCACAAGCACATGCACATGCACATGCTGACCATATCACTAATATACACATACACTTACCCATACACATACACAATCACAAGCACATGCACATGCACATGCTGACCATATCACTAATATACACATACACTTACCCATACACATACACAAGCACATGCACATGGACATGTACATGCTAACCATATCACTAATATACACATACACTTACCCATACACATACACAATCACATGCACATGCACATGCTGACCATATCACTAATATACACATACACTTACCCATACACATACACAATCACAAGCACATGCACATGTACATGCTGACCGTATCACTAATATACACATACACTTACCCATACACATACACAATCACAAGCACATGCACATGTACATGCTGACCGTATCACTAATATACACATACACTTACCCATACACATACACAATCACAACACATGTAGATGTACATGTTGACCATATCACAAATATACACATACACTTACCCGTACACATACACAATCACATGCACATGGACATGTACATGCTGACCGCATCACTAATATACACATACACTTACCCATACACATACACAATCACATGCACATGGACATGTACATGCTGACCGCATCACTAATATACACATACACTTACCCATACACATACACAATCACATGCACATGGACATGTACATGCTGACCATATCACTAATATACACATACACTTACCCATACACATACACAATCACATGCACATCTACATGTACATGCTGACCGCATCACTAATATACACATACACTTACCCATACACACACAATCACATGCACATGTACATGCTGACCATATCACTAATATACACATACACTTACCCATACACATACACAATCACATACACATGCACACGCATATACACATGTATACATACACACACGCGGACTAAGTATAGGTTTGTTTGTTGTTGTTTTACGTCCTAGCAACATCTAAGGTCAGATCAGGACGGAAATAGGAAGAAACCATAATATATATATACATACATACATATACATATATATATATATACACATGTTCAGGGTTCAGGCATAACAACAGAGAAATACCATCCAAGCTGAAATGAAGCCATGTCTACCAGTACCACATTTCAGACTGAGGCTGCCATCATTCCGATAGTCAAATCTGTTTGCCATATCTCCTATATAAAGCCCTACTCAATGAGAAATTGATACACTTTAACTGGAAAGCACAACAATAAAGTCTATTCAGCAGAAAACAACTAAAATGGATTTGTCGGTTTTTGCGCTTGAATCCTTCATATATATATATATGTATATCTATATGTATATACATATATACAGCATAACCCCATTAAACCAAGCTCGGTTAAACCAAACCATCGGTTAATTCAAACTTTTTTTGGCGCCCCGGCAAAATACTACCATTAATTATATAAAAAAGTTGGTTAAACCAAAGTCGGTTCATCCAAATTATCGGTTAATCCAAAACAAAATGTTTGGACCACAGGCCACTTCCGGTACGGTTAAACCAAACTTGTATGTGGTTATAAGGTCATCTGAGACCCAAAGGACTGGCCAATTTTATGTGTTTTCTATCGATGAGTTTGCTAGGGTGCCCCCCCCCCCCTCTCTACCCCAGCTAGGATGCCTCTCTACCACTCCTCCGCCCACCCCCGCCCACCTCCACCCACCCTCGCCCACCGCCGCCCACCTCCACCCATCCCCGCCCACCCCCGCCCACCGCATCCCACCCCTACCCACCCCCTCCCACTCCGTCCACCCTCGCCCACCCCCGCCCACCCCCGCCCACCCCCACCAATCCCCGCCAAGCCTCGCCCACCCCCGCCAACACCCGCCCGGGGCTGCGGATGGCGTCCGTTGAATGGTCACACCTACTGCTGCCTCGCGTGCACACCAACCATTCACACCACCCGGCCCGTGCGGCCGGACCTCCGATTGGACATTAGACCCGCCACCGTGTGTGGTTGTGGGTGGTGGGGAGGAGGGGAGGGGGGTGATGGGAGGGGGGAGGGCCGGGCAAGTGTGCTGCTGGGGAGGTATGGAGCAGGGCAGGTGTTGAATTGGGAAGGTGTGGGATAGGGGAGGTGTGGGATTGGGGATGTGTGGGACTTGGGAGGTGTGGGACTGGGGAGGTGTGGGACTGGGGAGGTGTGGGACTGGGGAGGTGTGGGACTGAGGTGTGGGACTGGGAGGTGTGGGACTGGGGATGTTGGGAGTGGGGAGGTGTGGGACTGGGGAGGTGTGGGACTGGGGACGTGTGAGAGTAGGGAGGTGTGGGACTGGGGAGGTTGGGACTGGGGAGGTGTGGGTTGGGAGGTGTTGGACAGATGAGTTGTGGAAATAGGGAGGTGTGGACTGGGGAGGTGTCGGACTGGGCTGGAGGGAGTTGGGTGGGTGGGCTGAGGGGGGGACTTTGGAGGTGTGGGACTGAGGAGGTGTGGGACTGGGGACGTGTGGGGTTAGGGAGGTGTGGGACTGAGGAGGTGTGGGACTGGGGAAGTGTGGGGTTAGGGAGGTGTGGGACTGAGGAGGTGTGCCCCTATGGAGGTGTGGGACTGGGGAGATGTGGGACTGGGGAGATGTGGGACTGGGGAGGTGTGGGACTGGGGACGTGTGGGACTGGGGTGATGTCGAGCTGGGGAGGTGTGGAGTTGGGGAGCTGTGGGACTGGGCAGGGGTATACATAGTGCATGATTTACAAAGGTGGTGTTTTTGTTTATGTACCTTTGCAGGTACCAACAACAATTAAACAAAATAAAGCTCCTATTGGTACTGCAGTCGTCTGCACTGACCTCTCAGGCAAGGAGCCGCATAGACAGGTAGGCGTGGGTAGTATAGTGAAATCAGGGAGCACAGGTGGTGTAATAGTTAGCACACTGGCCCGGAAAGCAAAGAGATGTGGGTTCGAGTCCCGCTCTAGGCACAATATTTCCCATTTTCATCAACCCCACGACACTGGTTGACATGACCAGGATCCTGGTGCACGTCTGAATGAGTGAGTGAGAGTGTGAGTGTGTGTCTGAATGAGTGAGTGAGTGTGTAAGTATGTGTGACCTTGTTGAACCTACCCTGTGTATGTGTTAGTGCATTGCCTATATGTATGTAATTGTAAGCATTAAAAGACTTACAATTCCAGGGAAATGAGTGTAGCAGTCTGCACTGACCTCTCAGGTATGTAACCACATAGACAGGTAGGCATGGGTAGTGTGGTGATATCAGGGAGCCTAGGTGGTGTAATGGTTAGCACACTGGCCCGGAATGCAAAGAGATGTGGGTTCGAGTCCTGCTCTAGGTGCAATATTTCCCATTTTCATCACCCCCATGACAGTACCTTTTCAGGTACCAAAAACAATAAAAACAAAATAAAGCTCCTATTAAATGAACCTACTGATTAATTTAACAAATATGTCTGTATTTAGCTATAGCTAGCTGATGTTACATTTAAAAATAACAAACAAAAACAAATTGGTGATAGAATGATCTTAAATGACAAAACTATTAAATTCTCTGAATCTCAGTTCATTGTTTTTTTGTCAGTCTATGTAAGTACCACTCCACTGCCGCTGAAGATTGTGGATTAAAAGCAACAGAACCCTAATCCATTTCCAAACACAGTTACACGGTCCTTTTATTTACAATACAGGGACGACATTCTTTGTAAGATATCAATGTAAAAAAAAGGTTGTAGCGCTAAAGGTTTGACTGATTGCATGCTTAGAAAACCGCATGCCTGTCTATGAGGTGATACATTTGTCTTATTCATATGATCACAGAATAAATAAGGTCATAACGGCACAATTAAACCGAATAATATCGATCATGTTGGGCAGATAGTAGGGGGGTGAGGCGCCACCTGGGCCTGTATGCAGGAGTCGGTGGTAGTGGCTTTTGGTGTTACCACGTATCACCGTATAGCTATCACCGAGCTCGGGAACTGTGTCAAGTGGTATGCAGGAGCGCGTAACACTTTCATTATAGCTAAACGTGAATTTATTTATAGATTTGGGAAATCCCTCTGCGTCTGTAGCCATATATTAGGCTTAAATATATTAAATGCTATCATATTTAACAGAATTACATACGCAATAAGTGAAATTTCATGAAATTAACCCTAAATTCGAAGCAATATTAATGCTGCCGTCGCAACGGCGGCGATATTAATATTTTCGAACTGATGAATGCAAGCAACCGCTGCCACCGCCAGTATGGAAAGCAACGTCAATTCGAAAATATTAATATTAATATCGCCACCGTTGTGGCAGCAGCGTTAATATTGCTTCGAATTTAGGGTTAATTTCATGAAATTTCACTTATTGCGTATGTAATTCTGTTAGATATGACAGCATTGAATAGATTTGGGCCTAATGAACACTGATGAACTGTCGTGTACAGTGCTATACCTCCAATTTTTCAGGGGTAACGTAACACCGGTTAAGCTTTTGGTGTTAGGCCTATCTCCACCTCGTGCATACCACTTTTCGCCGCTACCCGGGAAATTCCCGCCTACCACCGTTTTGGCTCGCTACCACCGAATACCACCGACTCCTGCATACGGCCCCAGGAGGACAGGAGGAGAATCAGGGAGCTGCTTGAAGGCAGACCTCCAGCTCACCAGGCTGCACCCCCACCTCCAGTAACCCAAATACACAAGAACATATCAAAAAGGGGTTACGGGAGTAGAAGCAGATAAGAGAACAATAATAATAAGAAGCAGGATAATTACATACATGAATAATATTTGCATAAGTAGTGTATACGTCACATAACTCAACAGTAAGCATCTTGTTTATATATAGTATCCACTCGAACAACTATATATGTAGAACAAATACTACATGAAACGTAAATTCCTAATCGTGATTTCCGAATAACACTTCCATCTATTGATGTAGCTGATGTTACTACTAGTATGCGAAAAGAAGACCAAAACGAGGTAGATCAGGAAGAATTCTGTTTTTGACAAAATGGTCAAATTAACAAAGCTATCAAACTCTCTGAAAATCGTCATTTTGTGTTCTGTCCATTATGTATGCCTGATAGAGAGGGAGTTGAGGATAGACAGGGGAGTTGAGGATAGAGAGGAGAGATAAGGATAGAGAGGGGAGTTGAGGATAGAGAGGGGAGTTGAGGATAGAGAGGAGAGATAAGGATAGAGAGGGGAAGTTGAGGATAGAGAGGGGTTGAGGAAAGAGACCGGGAGTTGAGGATAGAGAGGGTGAGTTTAGGATAGAGAGGGTGAGTTGAGGATTCAGAGGGTGAGTTGGGGATAGAGAAGGTGAGTGGAGGATAGAGAGGGTGAGTTGGGGATAGAGAGGGGGAGTGGAGGATAGGGAGGGGGAGTGGAGGATAGAGAGGGGAGTAGAGGATAGAGGAGGGAGAGTGGAGGATAGAGAGGAGGATAGAGAGGGAGAGTGGAGGATAGAGAGGGGAGTGGAGGATAGAGAGGGGAGTGGAAGATAGAGAGGGGAGTGAGGGATAGAGAGGGGAGTGGAGGATAGAGGGGAGTGGAGGATAGAAAGGGGAGTTGAGGATATAGAGGTTGGGAGTTGAGGATAGAGCGAGTTGAGGATAGAGAGGGGAGTTGAGGATGAGAGGGGAGTGTAGGATAGAGAGGGTGATTGAGGATAGAGAGGGGGAGTTGTGGATAGAGATGGTGAGTTGAGGATAGAGAGGGGGGAGTTGAGGATAAGAGGGTGAGTTGGGGATAGAGAGGGTGAGTGTGGGGATAGAGAGGGGAGTTGAGGATAGAAAGGGGAGTTGAGGAAAGAGAGGGGGGAGTTGAGGATAGAGAGGGGGAGTTGAGGAGGGAGAATGGAGCAGTCAGGGTCACTGCCATCTGAAATCTAAAATTGTCGTCTGCTGCGATTTCGAATGCTCGCACCTCTGTGTGCATGTCAGAGCAACGTTACAGCAAGGTGTGTCTGGGGGAGGAGGGGGAAGGGGTGGGAGGGAGGGTATGGAGGGAGGGGGCGAGTGAGGGGGCGAAGGTGAGGGTGAGGTAGAGTTGGCGAAAGAAGGTCAGTGACCACTCCTCTCAGATGAGTGCCTCTATGCGCGTAGAGTCAGGTACCTGGGACGCATGCGCAACAGCAAGTTCTCATTTGGTCTCGAGTTTCTCGTTGCTGCTGCGAGCTCCTGACAGGAGTACACGTACATGACCAGTGGTGGGAACTGTGACTGTGACGGTGACTGTGACTGTGACGTTGACTGTGACTGTGACGTTGACTGTGACTGTGACTGTGACTGTGAATGTGACTGTGACTGTGACTGTGCTGGGGTGTGACTATCTATGAGTGCGACATTGATGGTGTGCGTGTGCGATAGTTTGAGTGTGTGAGTGTGTGATTGTGAGAGGGTGTGTGAATTTGGAAGTGTGTGTCTTTGAGGGTGCGAGTATGTGTAATTGTGTATGTGTGTGTGAGTGTGTGTCAGGGCATGGCTCCCTGTGAACAGTACCGACCGACGCAATAGGACGTCTATGTACAGATACAAGTGCATGTGTGGGTGTGTGAGTGTGTGAGTGTGTGAGTGTGTGAGTGTGTGAGTGGTTGAGTGTGTGTTGGAGTGTGTGAGTGTGTGAGGTGTGTGTGTGAGTGTGTGATGTGTGGTGTGTGAGTGTGTGAGTGTGTGGTGAGTGTGTGAGTGGTGAGTGTGGGTTGTGAGTGTGGAGTGTGTGAGTGTGTGATGTGTGAGTGTGTAGTGTGTGAGGTGTGAGTGTGTGAGTTGTGAGTGTGTGAGTGTGTGAGTGTGTGAGTGTGTGAGTGTGTGAGTGTGTGAGTGTGTGAGTGTGTGAGTGTGTGAGTGTGTGAGTGTGTGAGTGTGTGAGTGTGTGAGTCTATGTGAGTGTGTGTATGTTTTAATGTGTATCTGTGTGAGTGCATGAGTCTGTGAGTGGATGGCTCCATGTGAACAGTACTTACACTGTAGGACATGTATGTAGACATGTGTCAGTGTGTATGTGTGTGAATGAGTGTGTGAATGTGTGTGTGAGTGGCCGCCTCCCTCTGAACAGTACCGACGCTGTAGAACCTGTATATGTACATATGTGTGCATTTGTTTGAGTGTGTGAGTGTGTGAGTGAGTGTATGTATGTGTGAGTGTGCGAGTGCGTGACTGTGAGTGTGTGAGTGAGTATGTATGTAGACATGCATGTGTGAGTGTGTGTGAGTGTGTATGTGTGTGAATGAGTGTGTCAGTGTGTGACAGTGTGTGTGAGTGCCCGCCTCCCTCTGAATAGTACCGACGCTGTAGAAACTGTATATATACATACATGTGTGCGCATTTGTTTGAGTGTGTGAGTGTGTGAGTGTGTGAGTGTGTGAGTGTGTGAGTGTGTGAGTGTGTGAGTGTGTGAGTGTGTGAGTGTGTGGTGGTGTGAGTGTGTGGCATATGTGAGTGTGTGGTGAGTGTGTGAGTGTGTGAGTGTGTGAGTGTGTGAGTGTGTGAGTGTGTGAGTGTGTGAGTGTGTGAGTGTATGAGTGTGTGAGTGTGTGAGTGTATGTATGTGTGACTGTGTGAGTGCGTGAGAATGTGAGTGTGTGAGTGCGTGACTGTGATTGTGTGAGTGAGTGTGAGTCTTTGAGGGCATGGCTCCCTGTGAACTTTACCTGTATGTGTGTATGTGTGTATGTGTGTGTGTGTGTATGTGTGTGAGTGTGTGTGAGGGCATGGCTCCCAATACCGAACGCGGTGGGACCTGAGTGTACACATACATGTGTGTATGTGTACATGTGTATATGTGTGAGTGTGTTGGGAGTGGTGCTGTACAGGTAGACTGCCTCCATGTACCTGATAGTGCGGCAGACCCGGGTGACCTGAGGGCAGGTCTCACCACCTGCCGCTACCTGTGCACGCGTATCCAGGTGAGACGACGCAGGTATAGACAGCCACACGTGACCCCCCTCTTTCCCCCTCAACCCACACCCACATCCACCCTCACCCCCACACCCACATCCACCCCCGCCACAGCGACCACTCACCCGCACACCCCCACCCACGCCCACCAACCATTCACCACTGACCCCCACCTTCAACCCCCTCCTTCACCCCTCAACCCCCACCCACATACACCACTCACCTCCACACACACCCACACCAACCACTCACCTCCACCCCCCACATCCACCCCTGCCACACCCACCACTCACCCCCACACACAACCCCCACCCCGCCACACCCACCACTCACTCCCCCCCCACACACAACCCCCTGCACACAAACAACTCACCAACAGCCCCACGTTCCCCCCCCCTCTTTCACCCCTCTCCCACATCAACACCCACTAACACCTCCACACCTAACCACTCATCCCCCGCCCGCACCTCCACCTCATCCTTCCCCCTCAACCCCCATCCACACCCTCCAGCATCACCCCCACCACCCACACCTCTCACCCCACATCCACTCCACACCCCCACCTTTATCACACACACCACTCACCACCCGACCACTGTACCACTCACCCCAAGCCCCAACACACATACTACTAACTCTCTCCTTCCACCCCTCGTCCCTCACACCGCAAACCCCACCGTCACCTCCACATCACCCCCATTCCCACCCCAGCATGCACACCACTATCCTCACTTCATACCATTCACACATGTTTCTAGGACGTAAAACAACAATAAACAAACAAACAACAACCCACCCTCACCACACGCACCACTTACCGCCACATAAACCACCACCCCACACGCATCACTCACCTCCACCACACCACATACACCACCACCCCACCCCATCACTCACCCCCATCCCCACTAACACACCACTCACAGCCATTACCAATCCTCACCACCCCCACCACTTCACCCCCACTACCAACCCTCACCACACGCACCACTCACACACACGCACCACTCACCCCAACCCTCACCACACGCTCTACTAACCCCCACATACAACCCCACCCAACCCCCATCACTCACCCCAATCCCCACCACACACAACCACTGATCCCCACCCTCACCGCCCCCACCACTCACCCCAACTACCAACCCTCACCACACGCACCACTCACACACACCACCACTCCCCCAACCCTCACCACACTATTTGCACTACTAACCCCCACATACAACCCCACCCCACCCCCATCACTCACCCCCATCCCCACTACACACAACCACTCACCCCCACCCTCACCACCTTCACCACTCACCCCAACTACCAACCCTCACCACATGCACCACTCACACACACACACACGCACCACTCACCCCAACCCTCACCACATATACCACTCACCCCCCCACACACACACACCACCACCTCACCTCACCCCCATACCCACCCCATGGCATGTGATGATCATCAAAACAAAGGCGACTTGGGAAAAGGGGAGACAGCTTTCAGGCCCGTTAAGAAAGCTAAACAAGCAGCTGCCAACTTCCTATCTGACCTCAGGTGTTGCTAGGATGTAAAACAACAGCAAACAAACCAACTTCTCACTCGATCTGCACAGGGCTAAGAGGGAGCAAAGACCGACAAATACTATTAATTAACATTTCATTTGTAATGCAAACTGAAATTAAGAGTAATTTATAATAGTTTAACTTATAATAAATAATTGATAACAATTCATGTGTCCATAGCAATCCATAATGATCCGCAACAATTCATAACAATCGATAACACTCCATAACACTCCATAGCACTCCATAACACTCCATAACAATCCATAGCACTCCATAACAATTCATAACAATCCATAACAATCCATAACAATCCATAATAATCCATAACAATCCATAGCAATCCATAACACTCCAAAACAACAATAGCAATCCATAACAATCCATAACATTCCATAACAATCCATAACAATCGATAGCAATCCATAACACTCCAAAACAAACAATAACAATCCATAACAATCCATAACAATCCATAACAATCTATAACAATACATAACAATCGATAACAATCTATAACAATACATAGCAATCCATAACAATCCATAACAATCTATAACAATACATAACAATCGATAACAATCTATAACAATACATAGCAATCGATAACAATCCATAACAATCTATAACAATACATAACAATCCATAACAATCGTCAACAATCTATAACAATATCATAACAATCGATAACAATCTTTAACAATACATAACAATACATGACACTCGATAACAATCTATAACAATACATAGCAATCCATAACAATCGATAACACTCCATAAAAATCTATAACAATACATAGCAATCCATAACAATCGATGACACTCCATAGCAATCGATAACAATCTATAACAATCCATAACAATCGATAACAATCTATAACAATACATAGCAATCCATAATAATCGATAACACTCCATAACAATCGATAACAATCCATAACAATCCATAACAATCTATAGCACTCCATAACACTCCATAACAAACAATAGCAATCCATAACAAACAATAGCAATCCATAACAATCTATAACAATACATAGCAATCCATCACACTCCATAGTAATTCATCGTAATCCATCATAATGCATCAGAAAAATCCACCATAATTCATAATATTTCACATTCGTATTCATTGATAATTAAAAAAAAAAAATTGTAAGTGCACAATAATACGTCGTAATCCATAATAATTCATACAAATTGACAACAATTAAAGACAATTGAAAGCAATTGAAAGCAATTCAAAACAATCCAAAACCATCCAAAACAATCCAAAACAGTCCAAAACAATCCAAAACAATTCAAAACAATTCAAAACAATTCAAAACAATCCAAAACAATCCAAAACAGTCCAAAAGCATCCAAAACAATACAAAACAATTCAAAACAATCCAATACAATCCAAAACAATCCAAAACAATCCAAAACAATCCAAAACAATCCAATACAAACCAAAACAATCCAAAAAATTCAAAACGATTCAAAACAATTAAAAACAATCCAAAACAATCCAAAACAATCCAAAACAATTCAAACAGTCCAATACAATCCAAAACAATCCAAAACAATCCAAAACAATTCAAAACAATCCAATACAATCCAAAACAATCCAAAGCAATTCAAAGCAATTCAAAACAATTCAAAACAATCCAAAACAATCCAAAACAATCCAAAACAATCCAAAACAATCCAAAACAATCCAAAACAATCCAAAACAATCCAAAACAATCCAAAACCATCCAAAACCATCCAAAACAATTCAAAACAATCCAAAACCATCCAATACAATCCAAAACAATCCAAAACCATTCAAAACTATTCAAACCGATTCATAACAATTCATAATAATCCATCCATTCTGATTCACACCGATTCGCACTGATTCACACTGATGGGGTGATTGAATCCGGGGACCTAGGCAGTGTAACAGTTAGCACACTAGCCCCAAAATGGCAAGAGGAGTTGGTTCGAATCCTGCTCTAGGTGCAATATCTCCCATTTTCATCAGCACCCCGACAATTGGGGTGTTTTTGTTGTGTGGGTGGTGTGGTTGGTTGTGTGGTTGGGTGGTGTGTGTTTTTTTTTTTGTGTTTGTTTTTTTTTTTTGTTGTTTTTTTGTTGGTTGTTGGTTTGGTTTTGTTTTTTTTGTTGGTTGTGGTTGTGTGGTTGGTGGTGGTTTTTTTTTTTGTGTTTTTTTTTTGTTGTTGTTTTTTGGTTTGTTTGTTTGTGGTTTTGGTTTGTTTTTGTTGGTTGTGTTGACAGCACTGAGTTGGGGTCCCAGTGCAAAACGTTTATTTTATTCAAAATTAATAGAAATACAGAACCCTAACCTTAGAAATTTAATATAATGTATTCGTTGTATGTTTTCTATATGTATACCAAGTGGTTTGTGTCTAGGTCATGTGGGTTTAGAGATATTTGACTTCTTCTGTATGAAGATTGCTCATAGCCATTGGGTTTGCAGTGTGACAGTGTGCCGAATAGGCCCACTCGTTCAGTGGAGACGCGAACGGCAGGAATTTGAACTAAAAAGTCGGAGGTCCCCCCATTGTGGTAGTCTTTATATATTAAAATAGGGACAGCACTTTCCACAGACTTTACCTGATACAGTATAACCCCGTTAAACCAAACTTGAAGGGACCCTAGAAATTTCTTTGGATTAACCAACCATTGGTTTAACCGAGCTTTGACTTTGACTTGGCTTTGGCAAAAACGGGATGCATTATGAATGTACAATGAATGTTGACACTATGATTATTGTTTTTTATATATATACAGTTTAACCCCATTAAACCAACCTCGGTTAAATCAAACGATCGGTTAATCCAAACTTTTTTTCCGCAACCTGGCAAAATACTACCATTTATCATATAAAAAAGTCTCAGATGATCTTAAAACCACATGAAAGTTTGGTTTAACTGTACCGGAAGTGGCCTGGGGCCGACAATTTTGTTTTGATTAACCAATACTTTGGATTAACCGACTTTGGTTTAACCAACTTTTTTATATGATAAATGGTAGTATTTTGCTGGGCCGCCGAAAAAAGTTTGGATTAACCGATCGTTTGGTTTAACCGAGCTTGGTTTAACGGGGTTGTACTGTAATTGAATCTTCAGCAGTTGAATTTATAACTCTCGGCACCAGTTAATCAAACGCCTCTAAGTAGCCAGAGGCTGACTTTGATTGATTGGGGTCTTACCCCCTGGCAACATATGAGGTCACCCACTGCCTGCTTCCCCACTGGTATATTTTCCAGCAGGGCCTCAATTAGCCTCGTTTTCATCTGCTGATTTATGATTTTAGTTATTTACACGCCGGTAGAGGTCGCACCTTTCAATAGTCAGACCGAATGCGGTGGATGACTTGGTAGAGTGCAGGCTTCGCGTGCGGAAGGTCGGGAGTTCGAGTCTTAGTCGAGTCAAACCGATGACTTATAAAGATTATACTTGTCGCTACCTAGCCTGGCGCTTGGCATTAATAGGATAGAACAATGACTGGTTAGCACAGTATCGGGATAATGTGACTGTGTGGGATATCGGGTCATGGCACCATTGGCTTGATCTCCCAGTGGGACAGGACTATAAAGTCGCCATGACTGCGCACTGCTACAAGTCAGTACCCATGTTCATATGACTCGGATGTTGATAGGACGTAAAGCAACAACAAACAATTGGGGGGGGGGGGGAAGTGATACATGATCAATTCTGGTGTATTTTGACAAAACATCTCCGTACAAATATATATATATATTTATGAAGTTAAAATGATTCTTTAGCAGATTACAAATTAAAAGCGTGACATCGGGAGATTGGCTTTATTTTGCTATATTTTAGGGAGATCCCCCACAAAATTGGGAGACTTGGCACCTCTGTATTTATATATTTATATATTTATATATTTATACAGTGGTCAGGCTTTGGCTCATGCGCACACAAGGCAACTGAACTCTTCTTATAAGTGCCCACCGTGACAGTCTTTGGACGCAGCATGTCACATGCTGTCACCTTACTGACACCAAGAATGTCGTCTGCTTTCGCCTCGGTGGCAGCAGACGACATGTCGTTCTCCAAACAATGCTGCAAGGTCAAGGTCGCTAATCAGGAAAAGCACTGTACACATATAGCCGCTGTCTGTGCTGTGCGTGTCTTGTTAATGTACAGTTGTATGCCAGAGACAAGCGGCCCCCTGTCATACCCATTGTCTCCACCAGGTGTCAGCACTGGCACTGGAACCGACGCATGCGCACGGGGACCCGGCCAAGCCCGACATGACTGTGGGGATGGGGGTGGTGTGTGTGGTGTGTGGTGGGTAGTTGTATGGAGGGTTGTGTGTACAGGGGTGGGCATGTGGGGGTGTGGGGTGGGGGTGAGTGGGGGTGTAGGTGTTGACATAGATGTTGGTGTAGGAGTGGATGTGCTTGTGGGTGTGGTGTGAGGTGTGTTGGGAATGGGTGTGGTGTGAGGGTGTGTGGTGTGGTATGTGAGGGTGTGGTATGTGAGGGTGTGGTATGTGAGGGTGTGGTATGTGAGGGTGTGGTATGTGAGGGTGTGGTATGTGAGGGTGTGGTGTGTGGGGTGGTGTATGGATGTGGTGTGTGGTGTGTGGATGGGTGTGTGGATGGCTGTGGGCGTGTGTGTGGGTGTGGTGTATGGGTGTGGTATGTGTGTGGTGTGTGCGTGTGGTGTGAGTTTGTGGTGTGTATGTAAGTGTGGTGTGTGGGTGTGGTGGGTGAGGGTGTGGTATGTGAGCGTGTGGTATGTGAGGGTGTGGTGTGTAGGGGTGGTGTGTGAGGTTGGTGTATGTATGTGGTGTGTGGTGTGTGGATGGGTGTGTGGATGAGTGTGGGCATGTGTGTGGGTGTGGTGTATTGGTGTGGTATGTATGTGGTATGTATGTGGTGTGTGTGTGGTGTGTGTGGTGTATGAGTGCGTAAATGTGGTATGTGGGTACGGTGTGTGGGTGTGGTGTAGGTGTTCTCTGGGTGTTCTCTGGGTGTGAGTTAGGTCTGTGTATTGGTTGGTTCTTTGGTTGTTGGAGTTTTACGTCCTGGCAATATATAAGGTTATATTAGGATGGGTACCGACTTGTGACAGTGCACACTCATGATGACTTTATAGTGCTACCCCACTGGGAGACCAGGCTGCCAGTGACTGAGTGGAATATCGGGTCATGGTAACTATAAAGTCACAATGAATGCGCACTGTCACAAATCGGTACCCGTCCTGATAGGACCCAAATTAAGTAAAAATCTTAAAACGTAAAAGTGCCATCGCTCCCTCTCATTTTTTATTTACTTTTGTTCATTAGTTGATTAAGCAGGGGGAATTTCAGTCGCAGACGACCGGTCTTCCTCATTCCACTGCTCCTTGCCCTATCCTAATAATACCGAGCATCTGGCTAGGAAGCGACAAGTATCAATTTTTAAGTCATTGCTTTGACTCGACCAGGATTCGAACCAATGATCCCACGATCTACCAACAGGGGAGACAGACACTCTAACTCATTTGTCCATTCTGTCTGGTTTGGCTTGTTTCTATTTTTGTATTCGATATTTATAGCCTCCGTGAAACTGACACTTTGCCCCCCCCCCCAGCCCCCCCCCCCCACTGTCACACTGCGTCTTTTCTCCTCCCGACTCCATTGCTTCAGGGGTAGTGAGTTCTGTCAGACGCTACATAAATACTCACAAATAACATTCAACTGTCATAATTGACAGTGAAATTAATTTTCCTGTATATTTGTTTGTTATGTAAAGCGCCCGAGAACGGCTTGCTGGATCGGGTGCTATATAAATGTTTTATTTATTTATTTATTTATTTTATAATTATCCAGCCTTCACCCACTAAGCTAAGATTCCTTACACGTGGTATGCGGTATGTGGCATGCGGCATGCGGTATGCGGCATGCGAATGGGAGGATTCCTTCTACGCGGTATGCGAACCCGTAACCCCACCACCACCACTACCATATGTTTCCCCTCTGCACCCTTGTGTGTGACCGTTCCGTAATGCTCAGTCGCCTCTCCTCATCTAAAACTAATGGACAAGTGTGACTGACGTTTCTATTCGCATACCACGTGCCGCATGCCACATGCCGCACCGATCGCTACAGGGACCGATCGAGTTGCCACATTTGCATTTGCATTTGCATTCGCATTCGGTACTAAGGAATCACCCCCATTGACTTAGATGCTTTCCAATTTTTTGCTGCATTCGCATTCGCATACCGCATACCGCATACTGCGTGTAAGGAATCTTAGCTTTACACCATACCCAATTGATTGGTTAGTTATTAGAGTTTTACATCCTGGCATTGTTTGTTTGCCTGTTTGTTGTCTTACATCCTAGCAACATCTAAGGTCATATCAGGACGCTAACCAGTGGTCCACAACTGGTTCATCAAAGGCTGTGGAACATGATGTCCTGTTTGTGGGAAAGTGCATATAAAAGACCCCTTGCTGCTTATCGGAAAGAGTAGCCTATGTGGCAGCAGCGGGTTTCCTTCAAAGAAATATGTCAGAATGACCATACATTTTATATCCAATAGCCGATGATAAAAATCAATCTGCTCTAGAGGCATCGTTAAAGAAAACAAACTTTCCCACTCAGTCACATTATCCTGACACTGAGCCAGCCAGTCCTTGGCCTATCCTATTAATGCCGAGCATCACCTGCTACGTATGTACGCACAAATAACATCCAACTGTCACAATTATCCATATCACCTTGACCCACTTACACTATATCCAATTAAAGTATTCCCTCGCATAACCCCTTTTTTTCTTTTTCCTGGTACATTAATTGATTAAGCAGGGGAAATTTCAATCGCCGACAATTGGTCTTCCTCATTCCACTTCTCCTTGCCCTATCCTAGTAATACCAAGCGCCAGGCTAGGTAGCGACAAGTATACAATTTTAAGTCATTGGTTTGACTCGGCCAGAGTTCGAACCTGTGGGTTCGATTCCTACTACCTACCAGAACGGTAGGCGGACGCTCAAGGCATAGTTATTTAGTCTTATTAATAAGTGGATTTAAAAAAAAATACCTATAACAAAAAAAAACAAGTTCATCTGAATGCTTAAAGGTGCATAGTCCGATACTTTTTAATTCTGCCCTTTTTTTCTGAGATAATTATATTTGATTGATGGTTGTAATCTACTTTACTCTAGATTGAAGTAACTTTAATTTTAAATTGTTAATTTAGCAGATATTTGAAGTGAAAACATGCCAAATTAAATGTACCAATCATGTTCAAATTCTGACACCATAGTTTGGTGTTCTCTGTGGCGGAGTGGTTAGAGTGTCAGATTTTTTTCTAGGTCGGACTCCTAATCTGAAGGTCAGTGGTTCGATTCCCTCTGCCCCCACCTCTGCCAATTTGGATTTCCACCGCTGTGTATAACTTACAGCGTCATCAAAGGCCGGTTGCTCTCATACCATGTCTATGTGGTGTGGGAGGTTAAAAATCCCTTGGGTCGGTAAAAGTGTAGGCTCGGGCTTTCTATCGACAAACTGTCTAATGGTGAAAACAAGTCTATTCAGACTTATCCATGATGGGCAGTATAAAGCTTCAACAACAACAATAGTCATAGGTGCTATTAAATTGACTTAGTATCCCGTCGTTGCAGCAATAAATGCTTCATAAGTACACCGGTATATACATTGGACGTGTAGAATCGAATCTAGGTAATTGTTTTGGTTTTGAAAATTTGATGCATTCATCGGACTATGCAGCTTTAAGAAATAAATAACGCTCCCATTAAAACCTGTAATTTTGCAGCTAAATGCAATTTCCAAATTTTGTAAGGTGAGACCTTAAAGATGTCAACCGTCCACCCATCAACGCTCTCACCTGGATGAACACGGCAGAGCCTCGCTTTGAGCCTGAGGGGAGATTCCGCCTATAACCTACACAGCTACACCTCACAATGACAGTTGACTTCTCCCCCCCCCCCCCACCACAACCCCCCCCCCCACTCAGTCACTACGCACGAAATTAGACTCACGTACAAATAAACCTTGTGGGTTTGCAAAGTAAACAGAAATAAAGTAAAATAACAAAAGGGAATCCTATGTATATTTTGCAGTGTTTTTCTTTTGTTTATAAACCTACACATATAAAGTTTTGAAAGTGAGCAAAGTGACAGTTGGCTCACGGCGTATAGGAGGCGGGCAGGAGAGAATGCTCGCTCCGCAGTGAATACCATGGAAGTTAAGGTGGTTGGATAGAAACATTAAGGTGCTGCCGTTATTTATATCCAAATAATAAATGATATAGTACATATATATATATATATATATATATATATATATATACGGTGTTCTCTGTGGCGTAGTGGTTAGAGTGTCTGACTTTTTTCTAGGTCGGACTCCTAATCTGAAAGTTGATGGTTCGATTCCCCATGCCCCCCACCTCTGACAATTTGCTGAAAGTTGATGGTTCGATTCCCCATGCCCCCACCTCTGACAATTTGCATTTCCACCGTTGTGTAGAACTTACAGCGTCATCAAAGGCCAGTTGCTCTCATATCATGTCTATGTGATATGGAAGGTTAAAAATCCCTTGGGTCAGTAAAAGTGTAGGCTCGGGCTTTGTATCAACAAACTGTCTAATTGTGAAAACAAGACTATTCAGACTTATCCATGATAGGCAGTATAAATCTTTGAAAAAAAAAAAATATATATATAGTTGAGCGGTCGCTTTCGGTGTTGTAGGTCGTGGGTTTCGAACCCATGGAGTTCAAATCCAGCTTGGTAAAACTAATGACATAAAATACTTGTCGCAACCTAGCATGGTCCTTGGCATTACTCGGAGCAGTGGAATGAGGAAGACCAACTGATGCTATTCATGCCGCGGCCATGTTGAAACCATACCGAGGCCAGGTACGCATTTGCGAGGCACCGCTGTATGAAAAGTAATGTGAATATTTTTTCGTCGACCAATACCTCTCGAAATCAGTCAAATTTGAGGGTATTCAATTTTGAAACTACCATATTCATCTTTGCATACCTGTTTTCTATCTATTGGCCAATTTTCACGAAGATTGGGTGAACCTTGCATGGTGATTTTCCCATTCTTTAACTCCAATGTGACTGTCAACTTCAAGTCTACATAGTTATGGTGGTATCATGTAATGCAGCACTGTCAGCATAGTTATCTGTATAACACAGTTAAACAACTAGTCTTAGTAATTACAAATTAATAAAAGCTTTAAAAGGGTTAACATTTACTTTTAAAATATATATTAAGAAAGTTATGCAATTTTGAATTTAAGAAAAGATTGGCAACTAGGGTGAGCGACTTTGTTGACATCGCCTACTGAAATGCATCTGATCATCACTCAATCTTCATGAAAATCGACCAATAGAATAATAAAAAAATGTATGCAAAAATGAATATGATAGTTTAAAATGTGAATATATTCAAATTTTACTCCTTTAATTTCTGTCGTAGTTCATACACATCAGCACACAGCAGTGTCTTACTGCCATTTCCAATACCCGACGCGTACTCAAGCTCGTTCTGATGCCTAATTAGGTGATGCGTGAATAGTGTTAATTCCTCCGACAAAACATCATGTACCAGTGGCGCCACCTCTCACTTAATCCCGCACTACCACCACATGTTCATCCACTCCTCCCACCCAATTTCTTTTAAACACCAAAATAAAAAACACCACCAAAAACACCGATAAAACCTGCGGAAATTATTTGTGGACAGTAACGAGTAATATTTATACGCCTTGAAAAAAATGGCTATGTGATTGTTAGTGAAGCGTGTGTTTGAGACTGTGCATCAGGAGTGAGGAGTCAATAATCACGATAGTCACGTGACAAGAGTCACGTGTCAGGAGTCACGAGTGAAGCCATAAGCCAGGTACTGTGTGTGTGAACTGTCCACACCTACCCAGGTGTGATGAATGAGGGTGAAACACGAGATCCCCTTTCAAAGAAAGACTTTTGCTTCTTATTCTATTTTACTGCTTCTTATTTTCTTTCTGCCCTTTCTTTCCAACTTCCCATCCACAACAGCTTTATTTTCAGTTTCTTCAGGGCCTGCATTGAATTAAATCTCGTACGCCCAGTGCTGGTCTGCCATTCTTCTCGTTGGTATGTTTGTGAGGGCTGGTTATTTTGTTTAAAGCTGCATAGTACGATGAAAACATCAAATTTTCAAAACCAAAACAATTACAGTATAACCCCTTAAACCAAGCTCGGCTTATTATTTTTTATTTATTTATTTACTTTTTTATTGAGGCTGTATTTATACTGTCCATAGCATATAAGCCCGGGTACCCAGGCTTGTTTTCAATGCTGGCCAGTTGTAGTGTTGGTGTTATCTTACCACATCGGTTAAACCAAATGATCGGTTAATCCAAACTTTTTTCAGCGGCCCGCAAAATACTACCATTTATCATATACAAAATTTGGTTAAACCAATGTCGGTTAATCCAAATTATCGGTTAATCCAAACAGAATTGTCAGAACCCAGGCCACTGCGGTATGGTTAAACTAAACTTTCATGTGGTTAGAAGGTCCTCTGAGACCCCACCAACCTTTTTTATATGATAAACGGTAGTAATTTGCTGGGCTGCCAAAAAAAGTTTGGATTTACCGATCGTTTGGTTTAACCGAGCTTGGTTTAACGAGGTTTTAGTGTATATACATAAAAAACAATAATCAAACTGTCCACATACATTGTATATTACATGTGCAATACACGCTTACTCAATGTCAAAAGACAAAGCAAAAGCTCGGTTAAACCAATGATCGGTTAATCCAAACAAATGTCTAGGGTCCCTTCAAGTTTGGTTTAACGGGGTTATACTGTATGTAGATTTGATTCTTCATATCTGATTTAAATACGGGTCTGCTTATTGAACATTTGTCGCCACATAAAAGGGAATACTGAGGCAATTTAATAGAACCTGTTACTGCTGAAGCCTATGGTGTCAGCGTTTTGGCATGCTTGCCAAAATTAATTTTGTATGTTCGAACTTCAAATATCTCAAAAGTTATCTATTTAAAAGCAAAGTCATTTCAAACTAAAGTAAGGTAGATTATAATGAACAATTTAATATATTTATCTCAGAAAATGACAGAAACTCCAAGCCATCGGACTATGCAACTTTAATATGCATTTAAATTTCAGATTAGTCTTAGGGGTTGGTTGTTGGAGTTTTACGTCCTAGCAACATCTACGGTCATATCAGGACGATTAGTCTTACAGGTGTCTCCTTCATGCGTAGTTTATAGGGCTGGACACAAGCGCTACTAGAATTCCTGAATATACATTTGTTATCCACACTTCCGGTCGTTCTTTCGCAAAATCATGAAGATCATCACCCCAGACGCCATGGCCGAATGAGTTAGAGCGTCTGTCTCCTGTGTTCGTAGACCGTTGGGTCGTGGGTTCGAACCCTGGTCGAGTCAAACCAATGACGTAATAATTTATATTTGTCGCTTCCCAGCCAGGCGCTCAGCATTATTAGGATAGGGCAAGGAGCAGTGGAATGAGGAAGACCAATCGTCCGCGATTGACATTTCCCCTGCTTAAGCATCATCATCATCATCATGCTGTCGGTCGCGATGCGACAAAGACTGCTTTCATTACTTGACTGCTAGCCACTGCAGGGACAAATAGTTTTGCCCCTGTCTGGACACATATCTTGCCGGTGTGAAACCTCTATTTGCTCCCTGAGAGAGTACCGCTGGTAACTTGCAAAAGCAGGCAGCTTTCATGAAATAGCTAAATGGAGAGCGGCAGTCAAGTAATGTAAGCAGTTTTTGTACTGGTCTAGCGTTGGTCAAGCATTTATATAAAACAGAAAACTATTAATTGCAAAATGGACTGAAGAGTTTTTTCTGAAACTAATATTTACTAATT
>CM059195.1:73509815-73549029 GCA_030323885.1 Branchipolynoe longqiensis
TTTATAAGCAGAGAAAGATTGTGTCTTTTCCTGCTGAAAATTCTACTATTAAGCCCCTGAAAATGCTTAAATTACATGACCTTCTGCCAGTTAGCCCCCTGCTCCCCCATTGGGGCTCTACCTCTGAGCCCGTTGGAGGCCTGGTTGCCCCTCCCCCCCATCCAAACCCCCCGGCCTGACTTGCAAAGTTGCTGATGGTTAATCATATCCATGTATTTGGGCTGTCACACTACGACGTAATGCAGTAGCGTAAGCTGACGTAGGTGAAATTTGGCCATTACGTCGAGGAACGTCGAGATATGTTACGCATTTGTTAAAGTTGCATGGTCCGATGAAATGTCTAGGTATGTTGAGTTACGTCGAGATACGGCGACACACTTCAAGGTTTTGGACATACCTTCGTTAGCGCTATGTCGGTCTACGTTGAGCTACGTCGACTTATGGTAGACTGACGGAGAGCCAGGAGGAAGTGCAGCCCGCACGCTACCAACGTGCTGTTGTCATATCTTGACGTAGGTCTCTGACGTGTGTCTAACGTTAGTCTAACATAAGTCAAACGTGTCTTGATGTATTCACGTTAGTTGACCAACGGCTGGTGAGCGAGTAACATGTAACATCCACCAACGTTCTTCGAATGTAAGCGAACGTGGGGTGAATGTTTGGCCTTCGAGAATATAAAAGCATCCACATCGTGCTCATTGAGCGCTCGCTGTCCTTACGCTGAGCACGCTGGACTGTTGTTAGACTGACTCTGCTCACTCGCAGGCCTGAAGTCGACTCACATTACGAATTACATCAGAGTCACACATAGCAACGCTAGGGCATCAGTCCTACGCTATGCCGACGCTAAAGTTTCGCTAGGCTGACCCCATGCACACTGGAGGCTCATTAGCCTTACGTTGGGCCTTTTTTTTTTTTACGTTCTAACCCGTTGACACATGTTACAACTATGTTGGACGAACGTTTCGCCTACATCCACTACGTTGCACTGACATCCAAATTGGCCCTGCAAAGCCTAGAATTTCTATGTATCTCGACGTAAATAAGTGATGTCTACGTTGCCCACTGGCTGGCCTGTTACGTTTTAGTGTGACAGAAGTATATATAAGCAAATCAGATTGATCGTTGTGAACTACAGTACTGTAGTTCAGGGTAACTTTTATTTTAAATGGTTACATTCAGTTACATTTGAAGTGAAAGCATGCCAAATATATGTACATTTGTAACTGAATCAATGGTAGCAGTTGGACTCAAACACATTTTGTTGAGTTGTGTTGATTTCTTGGCCCTGCGCCAACAGTTTTACACTGCAAACAGCATGCACAACCTTTTCACGAAAGTAAAACAAGAAAACATTTTAGCCTGTTAAGGGCAGCTGGTCTATATCATCACATATAGTCCCTTAAACAAATTAGATCAATTAACTTATATCTCAATTCTATGTCCTTTAGCCACAAATTATGCAAATGTGAGCTCTTTAAATCCACAGTGTACTGACACAAAATTGATTCTGTGCTTTTGCATTCTGTAAAAGCGATGGTTGAGTAACAATTCTCGTCGTGAATATGGCCTATGCTGCCGACACGGCATAAAGAAACCACCAATCAATCAATATCAATAATGATAACAGTTGTACAACAATAGCAATAATAATAATAATAACAATAGCTATAAAAATAATGTCAATTAGGTTTCAAACCCCATATGGAGCAAAAACTTCTCAATTGTAATAAAAAGATTTGTTTATTGTGTCACCTCAAGATTCCGTACCCATATTGTAATATAATGACACACAAATTAATAAAGTTATTTCATGTCTCACCCTCAAGATTCTGTCCCCATACTGTAATATAATGACACACACATTAATAAAGTTATTTCTTGTGTCACCTGTCTAACCTTCAATATTCTGTCCCCATATTGTAATATGAAGACACAAATCAACAAAGTTGTTTCTTGTCTAACCTTCAAGATTTTGTCCCCATATTGCAATATGAGGACACACAAATGAATCAAGTTTTTCTTTTCTAACCCTCAAGATGTCCTCATCATTGAAAAAAAAAACAGAAAAAGGGCACCATAATATTGAATAAACTTGTAAGTAATCCAAGGTACATCTTTGTTGAGAGATCTGCTGGTGGCTTTGTGGAACGTCTTAAAATGGTCTTACATTTCATTTAACCGGGATAATATTTCATTAGAAAATCAATAGAATAATCAGAACATAAAAAGTAATCTCTGGGTTGCGATAACTCACTGATTTGTATTAATAATTTAATGTCTATGTAAACATGCGCTGTGACTATATGTATGAAATTTTCTGAAAATTGGCAATGTAAGGTTGGTAAGAAGGTTTCACATGTATTTGGCTGAGATATGCAGAAACCCTGAACCTGTTCCATGACAGTAGCTGTATGATTGATTGATTGATTGATTAGTGATGGTTTGTAAACGTGTTAGCAGCTAAGGCCATATCTACAGCGAAAAATTAGTTGCATTTTTCTGTCACTTTTGTTGGACAAAGACGATGTATTAATCGCATTTATTATGTGTTGTTTGTTGTTGTTTTACGTCCTAGCAACATCTAAGGTCATATCAGGACGGGCATTTATTATGTGTTTAATTCACTAAGGCGGACACAGGAGTTCCATACAGTGGTTTTTATTTTTCATTATGAGGTTGTTACATGTTGAGTATATATCTGGGTGCCAGTCAGTGTGTGTGGTTCATTCATCCCTTGGGGCTTTCGATCCCGGTGATGGTATGTGGGACCGGATTCTAGCCCTGAACCAAATATGGTGGAGAGGGCTCGTGGTCCAGTGGTGATCTGGAGGCTGAGGACCACATCCCCAGCTCCATGATGGCCCCTAAGGGATGCGCCGGATGTGGCACAGGCTTGGGGCCCCCCCCCCCTCTCCTGAGGCTATGCAGTGTGTAGTCGGCTGCATGCTTTTTACCGGAGGCAGTCAGTGCCATCCTGAGTGCTCCAAGTAGAGCTGCTGTGTGGAGGGGGGCCCCGCCCCCCCACCAGGAAGGCTGGCCCGAGGGGGCGTGGCCGTTGGTAGGCGACGTACGCTACCCAGGCTGCCAGGCAGCAGGGGGAACCTGGAATAGCCGGGACTAGCACCCGGCATGCCTGTCCAGCCCTCCACCTGGTCTTGGTGGAGCGGACAGTGATGGTGAGGCCAGTCAAGGATGTTATGTCTTGCACCTGTAGGGCGTGACCCGTCGGTCATGGCTCCCGTGTGTGCGAGGTTCCCTTGGCGGAGAAGGGTGTAGTACCCTATCAGGATCGCTGCTTTTAGTACTCACGCCATGGGACCCGCCGAGGTGAGGTATTGGTTTGATTGATTGGTGGTTTCTTTACGCCATGTCAGCAGCATAGGCCATATTCACGGCGAGAATTGTTTGTTTTTATTCAACCATCGCCTTTACATATAATGTAAAAGCATACAATCAGTTATGTGTCAATAGACACTTATAAATTTTTAAAAGCTAAATCATATAATTAAATAAAATAGATGAAAGAATTAATTAATCAAAATGTTTTAATGAACTATATGAGGTGGTACAGACCAGCTGCCTTCAAAAAAGCTAAAATGTCTTCTTGTTTAACTTTAGTAAAAAGGTCATGCATGCTGTTTGCAGTGTAAAATTGTTGGCGCAGTGCCATAAAATCAACACAGTTTAGTAAAATGTGCTTGACTGTCAGTGGGGACTCACATCCAATACATTCAGGGGGAAGGTCCCCCTTGATCAGGAAAACATTTGTTAGCCACGAGTGGCCAATACGGCAGCGGCTAAGGACCACTTGGTCCCGCCGACCCCCCACATGAGAATGTGGTGGTTTTCCCACAGATGGTTCAATTTCTTTAAGTTTATTAATGTTTTCATCCCACTCATGTTGCCATTTGGATTTGATGTGGGTGGCTATTAGTGGTTTCAGATCAGAGTGGGGTATCAGACACGGCTCAACATCATAGTTCAGAGCCTCCTTCGCAGCCCGATCAGCTCGTTTGTTTCCCTGGATGCCGGCATGGCCAGACACCCAACACAAGTGGATGTCATATCCATCTGTTGCTAGCTGGTTCATTTTGTAAATGACCTTTGCCACGAAAAGGTGGTCCGTTTTTAGCCCAGCAACAGCTTGCAGGCAGGAAAACGAATCGCTGTATATTACATATTTAGTGTATGCAGGTATAGCAATACCTCAGGGAGTTTGACGCCCCTGCATTGCAGAGTTGTAAACCACTGCCTTGTGGTACAGGTTCTTGACAGAACCGAAGGCTAAGCGAGCAAACCCTAAACAGAAAACCATGTCACTGTGGCAGCATTAAGGGCGGTTGATGTATGGAAATCCCAACATCTCCCGAGCATCCACTGCAGGGACAGATAGTTTTGCGCCTGTCTTGACATGTTCTTGCCAGTGTGAAACCTCTATTTGCTCCCCGAGAGAATGCCGCTGGTAACTTGCAAAAGCCAGCAGCACTTCAACACTTTTGCAGGCAGCTTTCATGAAATGTACAACCGCACAAAACACCATACCGGCTCGGTCGTCGCCCGGGTTACCAAGGACCGCGCTGCTCGAGCTCATCTTCCGTCGACAGCGGAAAATCAGCTAGGAGGAGCACAACGCAACACAACACAATATACCAAAACATGCCTCGATGAGATTCCAGCCATGGATGAGATGGCTAGAGCAATCGCCAGCCTGAAAGATGGCAAAGCACCTGGGGGTGATGGAATTCCTGCCGAGGTATGGAAGCATGGAGGAGACAATCTGCTCAACAGACTGCACCAACTAATCACCAATGCCTGGGAGGAGGGTTCTGTACCCCAAGCATGGAAGGATGCCAGCATTGTAACCATCTACAAGAAAGGTGATCGAACAGACTGTGGGAACTATAGAGGAATCTCTCTTCTTTCCATAGCAGGGAAGATCTTCGCCAGGATCCTACTCAACAGACTATCTATTCACATAACACCTGGTGTGGTTCCAGAGTCACAGTGTGGCTTCAGAGGTAACCGGAGCACTGTGGATATGATATTTTGTCTCCGACAGCTACAAGAAAAGTGCATTGAGCAGGACCGACCACTGTACATGGTATTTGTCGATTTCACTAAGGCATTTGATACAGTCGGGAGGACCGGGCTATGGCAGCTACTGAGGAAGTATGGATGCCCAGAGAAGTTCACAACTTTGATCGAGGGTCTACATACAGGAATGATGGCGAACGTTAGTGCTGGAGGGGAAGTCTCAGAATCGTTTGGGGTTACCAATGGGGTCAAGCAAGGTTGTGTACTGGCCCCCACGCTCTTCTCCATCTTCCTATCAGCAATGCTAGACGAGGCTTTCCGAGACATTGGGGATGGCATCTATATACAGTCCAGACAGAGCGCTGACCTATTCAATGTCGCACACTTCAGAGCGAAGACCAAGACTACTCAGATACTGGTGAGAGAGCTACTATTCGCAGATGACAGTGCACTGGTTGCCCACTCTGCTGAAGAGACCCAGAAAATAGTGGACGCTTTCTCCGATGCATCAAAGAAGTTTGGCCTGAAAATTAACATCAAGAAGACGGAGGTGCTGTACCAACCCAACTCTACAAGAACCCGAGAGGAGGAGATCATGGTTGACGGAAACAAGCTGAACTCTGTTCCGGAATTCACCTATCTCGGAAGCACTATATCAAGTGATGGACGCATTGATGCTGAGATACAGAGGAGGATGGCCAAGGCTAGCGCATCTTTCGGCCGACTACGCCAGAGACTCTGGAACAACCACCATGTGTCCATTCGGGTCAAAGGTAAGATCTACCGCGCAATCGTGCTATCCACCCTACTATACGGAGCCGAGGCCTGGACAGTGTACAGACGGCAGGTGAAAAAGCTGCATGCCTTCATGATGCGACATCTGCGTTCAATCATGAGGCTAACCTGGAAGGACAAAGTGACGAATAAGGAAATACTCGAACGGATGGGGCTGCCCTCTATGGAAGATCTTCTGATCAAAAAGAATCTCCGGTGGACTGGACACCTCATGAGGATGTCATCAGACAGGCTACCAAAGCAGATCCTCTATTCTCAACTGTCTTCTGGCTACAGAAAGAGAGGGCGCCCCCGTCTCCGGTTCAAAGATACCATCAAGAGAAACCTGAAGCTGAGAGACATTAAGACCGACTCATGGACGCAACTCTCACAGCAGAGAGCTAAATGGAGAGCGGCAGTCAAGTAATGAAAGCAGTCTTTGTCGCATCGCGACCGACAGCATGATGATGATGATGATGATGAGTTGGATAGTTCAATGACTTCCAATGTGAGAAGGAGTGCTCGGGCTTCCGCCGTAAAAATCGAGCTCTGATCGGGCAAGCGAACGCCAAATTTCTTGCCCTAGCAAACTCCCGCAGCAGCTGCCTGGCTGAGGTCTTTTGAACCATCAGTATACATGGAGAAGTGGTCTTCAAACTGGCCTTGAATCTCTGTTGCGTACAGTCATTGATACGCAAGTGGATATGTCCCAGACTTCCTCAGTTCTGTGAGTCGGAGGATGACCGATGGCTTCCTCAATGACCACGGGGGATGTTCTGGGACCTGGGTATCCTCTAATACATCCAAATTCAAGTACAAAGCCTCCAAATGAGGTTTCATCCGCATTCCCAGGGGCCGAATGAAATTTGGCTTGGCTTCATATTTGGAGTTGTGTGTCTCAAAAACACAACTCTATTGGACCACCCGCAGCAGGTCATCCGGAGTGAGGGGCGGGGCTTGACGTGGGGTGTGGGGGGTAAGCCGTTGCACACCCCACTTCATCAGAGTGACGGGGTATGTGCTGAAGGCAGAAACGTCTCCACCGAATAGCTGGACCCACATCTTGGCCCCGCTCAGGTAGTTAAGGACTGCTCCTGGTGTCATGAGTTTTTCTTTTAGGTGTGATATGTAGGCTAGTATGTCGTACTGAGACGGGGCAAGTGGGTCGGTCCGGTGTTGAGTTGTGAAGTTGGTGGACCATCTCGCCTGGACCGATTTGTTTCTCCAGGTGCCCGCCATTAGTCTTGCGAAGTATAGCTGGAGGATGCGTTTGTGTTGTTCGTCTGTATAACATGGGGAGGGAGAAGCAAATATGTGTGAGATACTCAGGTTATCTACAACCATGCGGTAAAGACATTATAAAAGTTCACTTTAATTTCAGATATTCCTAGCTCAGTGCAAAGTATGGTCGTGACGGCCCGAGCTTTGCATCTGCCAGGATCAGGTCGGATCCAGGCTTGTGGAGTATTTCTACCTCACAGGAGTGTGTTGCGGCGAAGAGCCATATGTCTCACGCGCATGAGTGTCTTATCATGGCCTGTGCTGTTGTTCAAGACCTGTTGGCTCGCAGCATTGTCAGTGTTAATTGTTATGTGGTACTTGTCAGGGTGAGGTGGGGCTAGAGCCTTTAGGGCTACTACGGGGTTGATGGCCTCGAGGCGGGCAATGTTTGTGGTGCTGGTCTTTAGCCTGTACTGCTGGCCATAATACTCTCTGGGTGAGGATGGTCCGCCCTTCCCCCCCTGAGGGATGAGTCACCCAGGGGAATTTGGGATCGCTCAGAAGGAAAGTTAGCCCATTGGAGCATCTCGCAAACTCCAAGAACCAGCGGATGTCGGCCCGTAGCTCATCGGGTACCTGTTGGCTGCCAGTGAATGGGGCCTGCCTCAGTGCCTCATGTCATCATCATCATCATGCTGTCGGTCCAGATGCGACATAGACTGCTTTCATTACTTGACTGCCGCTCTCCATTTAGCTCTCTGCTGTGAGAGTGATGTCCATGAGTCGGTCTTAATGTCTCTCAGCTTCAGGTTTCTCTTGATGGTATCCTTGAACCGGAGACGAGGGCGCCCTCTCTTTCTGTAACCAGAAGACAGTTGAGAACAGAGGATCTGCTTTGGTAGCCTGTCTGATGACATCCTCATGAGGTGTCCAGTCCACCAGAGATTTCTTTGATCAGAAGATCTTCCATAGAGGGCAGCCCTGTCCGTTCGAGTATTTCCTTATTTGTCACTTTATCATTCCAGGTTAGCCTCATGATTGAATGCAGATGTCGCATCATGAAGGCATGCAGCTTTTTTACCTGTCGTCTGTACACTGTCCAGGCCTCGACTCCGCATCGTAGGGTGGATAGCACGATTGCACGGTAGCTCTTGCCTTTGACCCGCATGGACCCATGGTGGTTGTTCCAGAGTCTTTGGCGTAGTCGGCCGAAAGATGCGCTAGCCTTGGCCATCCTCCTCTGTATTTCAGCATCAATGCGTCCATCACTTGATATAGTGCTTCCGAGGTAGGAGAATTCCGGAACAGACTTCAGCTTGTTTCCGTCAACCATGATATCCTCCTCTTGGGTTCTTGTAGAGTTGGGTTGGTACAGTACCTCCGTCTTCTTGATTTTAATCTTCAGGCCGAACTTCTTTGAGTGGGCAACTTCAGCAGAGTGGGCAACCAGTGCACTGTCATCTGCGAATAGCAGCTCTCTCACCAGTATCCGAGTAGTCTTGGTCTTCGCTCTGAAGTGTGCAACATTGAATAGGTCAGCGCTCTTTCTGGACTGTATATAGATGCCATCCCCCATGTCTCAGAAAGCCTCGTCGAGCATTGCTGATAGGAAGATGGAGAAGAGCATGGGGGCCAGTACACAACCTTGCTTGACCCCATTGGTAACCCCAAACGATTCCGAGACTTCCCCTCCAACACTAACGCTCGCCATGATTCCTGTATGTAGAGCCTCGATCATAGTTGTGAACTTCTCTGGGCATCCATACTTCCTCAGTAGCTGCCATAGCCCGGTCCTCCCGACTGTATCAAATGCCTTAGTGAAATCGACAAATACCATGTACAGTGGTCGGTCCAGCTCAATGCACTTTTTTTGTAGCTGTCAAAGACAAAATATCATATCCACGGTGCTCCGGTTACCTCTGAAGTCACACTGTGACTCCGGAACTACATCAGGTGTTATGTGAATAGATAGTCTGTTGAGGAGGATCCTGGCGAAAATCTTCCCTGCTATGGAAAGAAGAGAGATTCCTCTATAGTTCCCACAGTCTGTTCGATCACCTTTCTTGTAGATGGTTACAATGCTGGCATCCTTCCACGCTTGGGGTACAGAACCCTCCTCCCAGGCATTGGTGATTAGTTGGTGCAGTCTGTTGAACAGATTCTCTCCATGCTTCCATACTTCAGCAGGAATTCCATCACCCCCAGGTGCTTTGCCTCATGTATCCTGGCCATAAAACGCCTGGCAGGGGTGACACATTTTGCTACATGTTGGGGGCGGCCTACCAGTCTTTGGAGGTCCTTTCGGGAAGCCTGTCTCGGGGCGGCCCACTTTTCATACTCAATGAGGGTGTCCTCGAGCTTGTTGGCCAGTATTGTGACCTGCATCTTGTTGATGTCTAGCTGGAAACCCAGCCATTCTCTGACCTTCGTGGGTGGTATGCACTTGTTTGGTGAGAGGACGATGCCGAGCTGGGCTGTGATTTTTAGGCAGTCGTGGTATGCTCTCTCTGCCTCTTGCCTGGTGGGTGCCATGCCCACGAAGTCATCGAGGTAGCAGTGGACGAAGTGGCCTCTCTTCCTGAGGAGGTATACGACTGCGTTCGTCGTCCTGGCACAAGCCATTGATGAGGTGCAGCACCCGAATGGTGGGGCTACGTCAGTATCGTACTGGCCATCAATCGCTATGCCAAGGAGGAGGGTGGAGAGGTGGCAGGTCCTGAGTTGCCTGTATGCTCTGGTGAGGTCTACTCCCCATGCATACGCCCCTCTCCCCACCTGGGCCACCTCGTCTGCTGCGTTCATTATCCTGGGGAGGCTGTAGGTGCAGGGGCGTCCTTGGTAGTTCCCTTTCTTTATTCCAGAGTTCACACTGCTCCCCCTCAGCCAGCTAAGGTCAACCATGTCTCGCCTGTCAGTAGTGTTCTTTTTTGGGCGGGTCATGATCGGGCTTATCTGTGTCCAGGGGTAGAAAGGGGGCTTGTGGAATGGTCCGAGGAGGGCACCATGGCGTATCTTAGTGGATATGTATGCCCTTATTGCATCAAGTTGGGCAGTGTCTCTCGTGTGGTTAGTCATAGTCTGGGTGGGGGGTGTGTCAGCAGCATAATCCGCTGGCCAGTCGAACTCCAGGTAGTCGACTATCTCCTCTATATAACTATCTTATTATGCAGGTGACTACTATTCTATTTATTCTGTCTCAAGTATATTTAATATAGTTGTGTATGAAACAGTGCTGCATGAGACTCGCAATAGACCATTATTACACTGATATGATTATGAAAAGGTTCCAGTTTGTTCTGACCATGAATCACTTTTATGTCTCAGCCACTCAGGCTTAGAGGTGAGGAGGAGACTAACTAGAGGGCTGGTGGAGGCTAGTATGTTCATAGTAAAATAGCGAACAGAAGAGCTTTCCGTCACATCGCTCTGACAAAAACATTAAAGTCCAAAAATGACACAACTACACATGCATACCGGAATTCACAGCCAAATACCCATAGAAATTTAAAACCAGTTCATGGCAAAATATCTACTACGTTGACAATTTCATGAATATAACAAAATTCAAGTAGGCCTATATATATTTATTGTTATGTTTCCCAAATATGTCAAATCAATGGCTCCATGATAGGTACTTTAGCTACCCAAAAGATAGCATGTTGAAGTTCTGTAGATTTGAAATAGAGCATTATTGATCATTTTTAGCTTCAACATTTGACTTGAAAAATGGTATGGTGTCAGTTGGAAACACATAGGTGAAGTATATACAATAATCTACATGTGTGTGCAATATGAAGCTGATTAAAGGCTTCAGACATATTTTGCTATGATCTCGAAAATGGCTGCTAATGGCCCTGTCACATTACGACGCTTCTCGCCAGCGTGCCGCCAACGCGCAAAATAACTTTTAAGCGTCGAGACATGTCAAACTTTTAGGTGGCAGTGGAAAAGTTTGACGTCAGCGCAACGTGTTGGTAGCGTGCGGCCAACATGTATTGACGCGTGGGAAAAAAACCAAAAAGAGGTTGGCGCAACGTGTGGGAACGAGCCTCCGGCGCGCGTCGTGTGTATAGCGATCGCTTAACATTATTCCAGCGCTCCGCTAGCGACCGGCCGACGTGTTACACGACGTATGAGAGCACGTGACCTACTTCACTCCAGCATGTTTTGGCGCGTGTCGGCGTGCTATCAGCCTAACGCGTGGCTAACATTTCCCGACGTGCGTGGCCCAGATAACCCACCTTTATATACTCAAACCCAAAATGCTGACAAAACGTTCGCAGAACGGACGCGAACGTTAAGCGAGTGCCAGACGCGCAGCCAACATGTCCAAGATGTCGAGAAACGCTGGAGAAACACCAAGAGCGCGTCCGCCATACGTTTTGCATACGTCGGTCATACATTACCGACGTGCTGACGGAATGCTCGCCGTCGTTGGAAAACAAGTCAATGCGAGTCAACGTTACACAATGTCCGAACAACGTTCGTCGAACGCACATCTAACGTATCTCAACATCCTCCTAACGTGCCCATAACTTTCGCACCCACACATTGTCACACATCAAAAGTTTTGTACATGCACAAAACTTTGCTGCTACCCTGATGGGTGACGCCGAACCTCGCCGACTGTAGGCGTCCATCAACGTATACCAACACATGCCTAACGCGCGCGTAACGCTTCCTGACGTATCCCGACGTTCCGCCAAAAAATCACACACGTTGACACACGTTGGTGAGAAGCGGCGTAATGTGACAGGGCTATAAGCAAGACATGACAAATCTGTCTGCACAGAGCATACTTTCTTATGTTCAAATGTTCAACATCTTCAAATCACATATTTCAATTGTCCTGACCGCACAATAATGCACATGTTAACAAAAAGCAGGCCTATGGTTCATAAACCCCACACATATTTGTAATAAGCCTAGGCAGCTCTATAATTAGCCTTAAAGTTGCGTAGTCCGATAAAAACATAAACTTTTCAAATCAAAACACATATCGAGATTTGAAGCTACATATCTACCTTGGCTAGAATACATTTAATAAGTGTTTGTTACTTCAAAGAAGGGAATACTAAGTCAATTTAATATAACCTGTTTTGCCGAATCATATGGAATTAGAGCTTTGGAAAGCCTACGAAAGTAAATGTTGTGTGTCTACACTTAAAATATCGCCTAAGTTAATCATTTTAGGGCAAAGCTACTTCAAACTAAAGAAAGGCAGATTATAACCATCAACCTAATATATATAGCTCAGAAAATGACAGAAACTCAAAACCATCAGACTATGCAACTTTAACCAAATTGACCGAAGCAAGAGAAGATGTATCACCTCCCTCAATTATTTGAACTGAAAATTAAATGAAATCCCTTCAGCTTTTAATGTTATTTTCTATGCGTTCTACATTGTATGTTATCAGTTTATTGCAGTGAATGCTCTTTTAAATTTCATTTATCTAATTATATTTTCAGGAAGAATTAGCACTTCGAGGGAGCCACACAGAAAGCTATAAAGATGGAAACCTGATGAACGACACTGCACAGTGCATCACTAATTATTTCGGACATCCAGGGCAGCTCACATTTAGTTGCTCTTAATATTAATTAAATAGGACAATATTTAATTTACTGAGGTAATGACGTATATTATGTATTGAGATTTGCTGGGTAGCTTTCACCAATATAACCCACATAAAACTTAATCAACTTTGGATCAGGATGGCCTGTCCAATTTATCATATGTTCCCCAGATAGTTCTATAAAATCATATGCAGTTTTCTGTACATAGATTATTGCAAATGTAACTAGGGCCTTTTTTCATATTAATGTTCAGTAACCATGTATACAATACACGTCTATGCACTTGTTATTGCCCATTGGATATTATGGTTGTGATTCAACTGGGTGAGAGGCTGTAAATTGAATCATCCATATCAATATAATCTTTTGATTATATTCACATGTAAAATATACTGACATCAATACTTCCCTTTTTTGTAAAGCTATATATGGATCTTTTCATGGTAAATGGGGCCAAAGTGTTACATGAGGGTAACAAATTAATTTAGTGTATTTCCCTATTGTTTTGCTGAGTACCCAACTCTTGTCCATGTCGGCAGCATATGCCATATTCACGGAAGAAGTAATTGAGTAGCCAGCCCTAAGTGTGGATGTAGCATGAAAATTGATGGTATGAAATATTAATTTTGTTACTGTGATCCCCTAAGTACACCATTGCTCTATAAATGAATATATACAGGGAAGTTATATTCTTCCCAATTTTGAGTTGTATATGTAATACAATGGAATGGACACCAAAAAAACATAGGGAACTTCATCTTCATTTGTTTTCATTCAGCTTTGTAGGACAATGATATTACTAGTCATGCTAGTATAAAATAGACGTATACATGCAAAAGTAGCAAGTGTTTTCTTCCTGCAGCTCTGGTATTCCCAGAATAGCATATTCCCTGACATAACAAGTAGGGGATAAGCAGGGGACACCAGTTACATCCAAAACCAGTTTAATCACTAGGGAATTTTAGATAAAGATACAAAGATTTACATTTATTTCAAGTGAGAGTTCTTTATGAGGTGTGGGTGGGTGGGTTGAAATTAGGGTTGGAGTTGTCCGATCGGGAGCTGGAGGAGTTGTGTGGCCGTGGAGGCGGGTGGGGTTTGAATCGGTCACGTGTTATTTTTGGCGGGAGTGGGTCGCGTTCTCCTCCTGTGGCTGGTGGAGGTGTCCAGGGTTGACGCTAGGTGGCGGCAGAGTGCTGGGCGTATGGGTGATCTATTTCCCAGGAGGGGTCGGGGTCGGGTCTTGTCGGGCTGGTTCCGTCCCCGCCCCGTGAATTAGACATGTTACGTTAACATGCACAATTCACTAAGGCGGAGACAGCAGTTCCATACAGTGGTTTTTTATTTTCTTCGTTAAGAGGTTTTACATGTCGGGTGTTGTTTTTATCTGGGTGCTAGTCCTTAGTGGTTCGTTCGTCCCGGGGGGTTTTTGGATCCCAGTGGTGGTATGTGGGGACCGGATTCGAGCCCTTAACCAAATATGGAGGAGAGGGACATATGTATGGATGGAGGTTGAGGACCAAGTCCCCAGCTCCATGATCGCCCCGAGGGATGCCCCGGATGTGGCGCAGGCCTGGGCCCCCCCTCTCCTGAGGCTGTGCAGTGTATACTTGTCTGCATGTTCGTTCCCGGAGGCCGCCAGTGCCATCCTGAGTGCTCCTAGCAGCGCCTGGGTGAGAAGTGGAGCCCCGCCCCCCACCTGGAAGGCCGGCCCGACTGGGCGTGGCCGTTGGTAGGCGATGTATTCTAGCCAGGCTGTTAGTGGGCAGCACGGAGAGCCGGGGATGGCCGGGACTAGCACCCGGTAAGTCTGTCCTGTCCTCCACCTAGTCTTGGTGGAGCGGACGGTGATGGTGAGACCGGTCGGTGATGGGACAACATCTCGGGCCTAGATGGTGTGGCCCGGGTCGGTCGTTGCTCCTGTGTGGGCGAGATTTCCTTGACGGAGGAGGGTGTAGTATCCTATCAGGATCACTGTTTTCAGCACTTTTGCTGTGGGGCCTGCGGATGTGAGGTACCGGGTCACCTGGAGGAGGTCATGCGGAGTGAGGGGTGGGGCTTGACAGGGGATGTGTGAGGTGAGCCGTTGCACCCCACGCTTCATTAGTTTGATGGGGTACGTGCTGAATGCAGAGACATCTCCCCCGCATAGCTGAACCCAGGTTTTTGCCCCGCTCACATAGTTGAGGACCGCTCCTGGCGTCGATAGTTTTTCTCTCAGGTGTGAGATATATGCGAGTATGTCGTACTGGGTGGGGGTAAGGGGGTCGGCCTGGTGCTGATTTGCGAAGTCGATGTACTGCTTTGCTTGGGCCGCTTTGTTCCTCCATATGCCTGCTGATAGTCCTGCAAAGTACAGGTGGAGGATGCGTTCGTGTTGTTCATCTGTATAACCTGGGGAGGGAGAGCAAATATGTGTGAGCTACCCAGGTTATCTACAGTCCCGCGGTAAATACACTGTTAAAATTCACGCTAATTTCAGTTATTGCTAGGTTTCAAGAGAGTGTGGCTGCGACGGCCTGGGCTTTGCTGTCTGTTGCTCGCCTGCTCAGGGCATCTGCCAGGATGAGTTCAGGGCCGGGCTTGTGGAGTATCTCCACCTCGCATGAGTGTGTTGCGGCAAACAGCCATATCTCTCTGGCGCATGCTGTGAGGGTCTTATCACGGCCGGTGCCGTTGTTTAGGACCTGCTGGCTGGCAGCATTGTCCGTGTTAATCGTTATGTGATACCTGTCGAGGTGTGGGGGTGCCAGCGCCTTCAGTGCCACGACTAGGTTGATGGCCTCAAGGTGGGCAATGTTCGTCGTGCTGGCCTGTAGGCTGACTGGGTATTGTTGGCCGTAGTACTCGTTTGGTGAATATGCCCCGCCCCCCGTGAGGGATGAGTCGCATTCGATCACCCATGGGAGTTTGGGGTCACTTGGGAGTAGAACCAGGCCGTTGGAGCATTTGGCGAACTCCAGGACCCCACGGATGTTGGCCCGGAGTTTGTCGTGTACTTGTTGACTGCCGCTGAAGGGGGCCTGCCTCAGTGCCTCATGTATCCTGGCCATGAAGCGCCTGGCGGGGATGACACATTTTGCCACATGTTGGAGGCGGCCCACTAGCTTCTGAAGGTCTTTACGCGAGGCCTGTCTGGGGGCGGCCCATTTTTTGCACTCGGTGAGGGTGTCCTCTAGCTTATCCGTTGGTATTGTGACCTGCATCCTGTCAATGTCTAGGCGGAAACCGAGCCACTCGATGACTTTCATGGGCGGTGTGCACTTCTTTGGCGAGAGGGCCAGGCCGCCCAGGGCTGTGATTTCCAGGCAGTCGTGGTATGCCCTCTCTGCCTCTTCCCTGGTGGGTGCCATGCCCACCAAGGCATCGCGGTAACAATGGACAAAGTGGCCCCGCTTCCTCAGGAGGTAGACGACTGCGTTCATCGTCCTGGCGCAGGCCATCGACGATGTGCGGCACCCGAATGGTGGGGCCACGTCCGTGTAGTACTGACCATCGACCGTTATGCCAAAGAGAGGTGTGGAGAGGGGGCAGGTCCCGAGTTGCCGGTATGCCCTGGTGAGGTCGGCCCCCCATGCATACGCCCCTCGCCCCACCCGGGCCACCTCGTCCGCTGCGTCCATTATCCCGGGGAGGCTGTATGTGCAGTGGCGTCCTTGATAGTGGCCTCTCTTTATTCTGGAGTTTACGCTGCCCCCTTTTGGCCAGCTGAGGTCGACGATGATCCCCCTGTCGGTAGTGTTCTTTTTGGGGCGGGTCATGAGGGGCTAACTTGTGACCAGGGGTGGAAAGGGGGCTTGTTGAACGGTCCGAGGAATGCCCCGTGGCCTTTCTCCGTTGCTATGAAAGCCCTGATGGCATCCAGTTGGCCTGCGTCCCTCGCGTGGTTAGTCATAGTCGGTGTAGGGGGCATGGCAGCAGCATAGTCTGCCGGCCAACCGAACTCGAGATAGTCAACTATCTCGTAGTCGTGGTATCCGGTGAGCATCATCCTCCATTGTGGAATATTCAAGCCGGAGGGTATCGGTATCCTGGCCCCCATGTAGTTGGGGAGGGCTGTCTGGCGTACCGTCTTGTAGATCGCGAGGTATTCTATATGGTGGGTCCATTGGTCCTCCAGTGGGCGTGGCCAGATGGTGTCAAGTGTGATACGGTACTGTTGTGGGGATACCAGGGGGAGCGTCGCATATCCCTGGCCGACTTCATCTGAGTCAGGTGTGTCTGAGGCATTGCGTTGTTCACATATCATTACCTTGAGGCGCTTGGTGCGACGTCTTGTTCCCCCATCCGGGCTGGTGCTCCTATCGCCGTCCGGGTGGTCGTGGCCGTGGTCGCCTCCATGGGGGGCGTCCCCGTATTGTGGGTCACTCGGATAGTCGCGGCTGTTGTTGTTGTCGCCTCGGCCGGCATTTTTTCTTGTGGCGCCACCTATGTCACAGTGTGTGTGGTGGTGGCCATGTTCCTCCTGGCTATCGCCGCTGGTGCTGCCGCCTGGTGTTTCACGGGAGAAGTAGGCACAGCCGTCCGTAGTGTAGGTTGTACACACACCCTTACACACCCTGGGACACTCGCAGCGGGGGTGTTTCCTCAAGCCGCTCCCGCTGACACTTTCTGCTGGTGTGGCGGCGTGCCCTCCGATGCTGCTGTCGTCGCCGTCATCCGTGTGGAGTTCATCTGTCACGTCATTGCATACGCTGCAATCCGACTCCTCGGCACACACACAATTTGAGAGGTCAGCATGGCATGAGGCAGGGCTGGCCTCCTGCTCGTCGGGCTCGTGGCTGCTGTCGGTATCACTGTCAGTGGTGGCGAAGTTGCTGTTGCACACGGTGCAGTCTGAGTCATCCGCACAGATGCAGTTCATAATGTCGTTAGTGTTCGTCATGGTATGTATCTATCGCGTTGGTGGCGTGGTTGCCACTGACCCCGTTCGACCCGGTGTTAATTAGGTCACCAGGGGTGTGGGGGGTACTGCTACGCGGTGCCTTGTCAGGTTCAGGGGGGCGTCTCCTCCAGACGGGGCCTCTGTTTTTGTCGGACCCGCCTGGGGCTCTACCGGGTGGTTTGTTTACTTTGTGAGTCCCGCGCACCGTGGTTTGTCCATGCCGGCGTGCGCTGTCACCTGGCTCCTTGCCCGTGCTGTCAGCTGGTGGGGTGGAGCCGCCTAGCAAAACACCTGGCTCGTCTGCTGGGTGGTGGCTTCAGAGGTTGACGGTGTCTTTCTCTCCATGAACCATTTCTTGTTCATACACGCGAGTTCCTGGTGGCTGTTGGACCTGTGGTATTTGTTCGCGCACCACACGCATATATGGACTTTTCGGTCAGGGTGTTGACCGTGCAATGCCGTGAAGCCACAGTCATTACCCCAGTTCCAGAAGTGACAGGGCTTCCCGTCTGTCTCCTTATTAAAGTCCGCCTTTGCATCACTCGTGCCGTTAGTGGCGTACCCACTTGGCTTTCCACCATTATAGTTAGAACGTTGGGTTTGTTTGGTTGCCAGGCGTGTGCCCACTACACAGGCATCCCTCTGGACGTCCTTGATGGCGTACTGATCCGTCCATCCGTATGGAAGCCGGCCGTCATCAATCATGTCGAACACCTGCTCGGACCATTGCCGGCAGGTGTTCCAGTCCCAGACGGTGGCCATTGTCATCAGCTGATGGTGGTGCTCCAGCATGTGGCTTCCAGTCATGGGGGACTGCTGCGTCCTTCCCCATCCTGAACAGAGCCGCACAGTATTCGGGCCAGGTCGCATCGCCCAGGCCTACCTTCTCGCGCTTGGTGCCACGTATAACATAGAGATGAGGAAGAAATTTTGGTTTACCTCGTTTACGGCCGAGCGCTGATCCTGCCGCTGCGAGCGTCTTGTTGATGGCTTCCGCCCGGTCAGTGCTGTGGGTCTCATAGTCCGGCGCCACGTATTGGCCGTACCCTGCTTGTATATTACTATCCTCCGTGTAAGCATCACTGAAGTGGGTGGCGTTGTGGGTTGCGGTGTGTGCATTTGAAAAAGGCTGCCGTTGGTGGTAAATAGCATGCATGGCCGGACACGTCACGACCGGCGTGAGTATAGGCTGAGCCGGGGCACTGTTGACGGTTGGTACTCCGGCCGTTGAGGCCGTGGTCGGAGCGGCGCGTGGCGTCACTCCTTGTGCTTGGTGTTGCTGCATCGTAGTTCCCGTGGTAGCGTCCATCCTTGCGTCCACTGTTGCAAGTATGTCCGTGCGCAGATCCTTTATCTGATCGGCCATCATCGCCTGTATGGCCTCAAGGATGCCACGACCCATGCCGTTAGCATCCGCCGAGGGTTCTGGCGGTTGTTGTGATAGTGGGTGTTGTGACTGCGGTGGTTGTGACAGCGTCTGGTTGTCGCTCGTGGTATCTGCATCGCACAGATTATCGTGGCCTCCTTCCTCCCGGTGGTAGTTTTCTTTGGGCGACCTCGCCCTTTTGGTGGGTTGTTGCTGCCACCCTTTTTTGGTGTGTTACGTGCCGATTTGCGTGGGGTCGGCATTATTTCCGTTGCATTGCGTTATGTTGCGTGAAGTTAGGGTTGCAGTTGTCCGATCGGGAGCTGGAGGAGTTGTGTGGCCAAAATAAAGGTCTAGTGGGCTGTAGAAAAGTCCACATTCTTCATGCCTAATTTTCAATTAAAATGTTAGTTTTTTTAGAATTATGCCATGTTAGGTATTCATTCGATGGTATCTATCCCTCTAAAGTGTAAGAATACAAGGTCTATAAAGAAAATAACTCTTTCAATAATTGTGTTTGACCATTACATACCATTTACCACAAAAAGAGCCGTATACCCTTTGGCAGCTTGATGGGCTGTTCAATTTGACCAAGTTTGTATCTTTTTATTGGTCTTAATTTATTTCCATTAATGGCATTCAGCTATGTCACTGCAATGGGGGACATCCGGGGTAGTTCATTTGTTGACACTAGATGGCGCATCGGTACCAGTGGTCCTAAACGGCCATTGACAATGCACTGAGTTCGCCGGTACGCGCAGTGCAAAAGGTCAATTTTTATTCAAAATTAATAGAAATGCAGAACTCTAACCTTATAAATTTAATATAATCTATTTGTTGTATGTTTTCTATATGTATACCAAGCGGGTTGCTTCTAGGTGGTGTGGTTTTAGAGATATTAAACTTTTTCTGTATGAAGATTGCTCACTGCCATTGACAATGCATTGGGTTTGTCGGTACGCGCAGTGAAAAACGTCTATTTCATTCAAAATTAATAGAAATACAGAACTCTAACCTTATAAATTTAATATATTCTATTCGTTGTATGTTTTCTATATGTATACCAAGCGGGTTGCTTCTAGGTGGTGTGGTTTTAGAGATATTAAACTTTTTCTGTATGAAGATTGCTCACTGCCATTGACAATGCATTGAGTTTGTCGGTACGCGCAGTGAAAAACGTCTATTTCATTCAAAATTAATAGAAATACAGAACCCTAACCTTATAAATTTAATATAATCTATTCCTTGTATGTTTTCTATATGTATTCTAAGCGGTTTGTCTGTAGGTGTTGTGGTTTTAGAGATATTTGACTTTTTCTGTATGAAGATTGCTCATAGCCATTGGGTTTGCAGTGTGACAGTGTGCCGAATAGGCCCACTGGTTCAGTGGCGATGCGAACGGCAGGAATTTGAACTAAAAAGTCGGAGGTCCCCCATTGGAAATATATAGGAGTTGATTTAGAAATGTTGAGCCTTAATAGATCTATTTGACTAATTGGATGTCTAAGTCGAAATGCGGGAAGCTGATCATGTCATCAAAAGGAAAGGCTTTGTTCCAATCCACCTGCAATTTCCCAGATTTGGAAAGTTTCTAATTCCAAATCATGTAGGTGTTGGTGTCAGTATATTTACTTAATAAAGTAGATTTGTCACCCCTTTTTTAAGTTGTGTAAGTGTATGATAATTAACATACATTACTTGATTTGGAATCATTGTTTCTTTAATCCTGAGCAAGTTTCTTTGATAGATTCACAATCTCCCAGACCTATTACTGTAACAACAAAAGCCTTTAAACAAGTATTACTTTCCTTTTTTGTACATTAGTTGATTAAGCAACTTTAGAAATAAACCTTTACATGCAATCACAAATACTTAATGATAGAGAGTTCCTTGCTTCAACAAACATTTTCAGATGAACTACATTTGTTGTACCTTTTGCTAACATCAAATTATATCATAGGGATTAATTAATGGTAACAACAAAGATTGTCTTAATTCTCTAACCTACTTTTTGGCTTCAGTGCAACAGGAAACGCTATTGTCTTAGGCCTAATGAGTCATGACTAAACTGCATAGCTACAGGAAGGTTAATCCTTTATACATATGAGGAAGCATTGCATTCATATTGTCTTATTGTCTATTGTACTAAGCCCTATAAAAATGTATGTAAATAAATGTTCGAACTATTACTAGATTTGTTAGTTTAACGGCCCCTAGCATGAGTATTACTGGAAGACCAGTGTTCCCATATTGAAATACATACTGTAGACACGAATACATAGGCCCCCTATATATATGTGAAGCGTTCAGGCGCAAAACCCTGTAAATGCCTACCCAAAAATTAGGAAAAACATTGGAATCAAACCTTCAAAACTGGTCAGCATGGGATGGGATTTTAAAACATCAATAAAAAAACTTCCTACTTATTTTTGTCCCTATACTTTTCATATTCATGTTCAGATTCGATGTAAGAAATAAGGGAAATAAAATGAACTGTGTCCAACTTTGGTCATTTTAGTTATGAAGTGTCTTTGTACCAAAAACACCCATTTTACAGTCAGCCATTTGTAACATGACATAAGGGACATGGTTGAATCCTTACTAACATTTTGTGTTGCATTGATATATCAAACAAAACTGTTCCCAAATCAATAAGGAAGTATTTATTAACATGTATGCATGCTTAAATTTAAAGAAGAATTATTTGATGTCCTCAGAAATAATATTACCAATTTCTGTCACAGATGTAACCAGTTGTGTCTGAATGCCACACAAATATTGTACACTAATTATTCAGTGAATTAAGCATGCCTGGGAATTACTTTTTTTTATCTATATAAGCACTACATATTTCTGTATATTATGCCATGATTAATATGCTTCTAAGTATGAAATTATTTAATTCTGCTTAGATTTTTATTGAGCAGACTGTGTTGTGTTCTAAACATGTGTTACATCTGAGCAACACATGTTATACTGCCATAAAACATAGCTTAATCATGGACTACACCTTGTCTCATCAATGTATATTTTAGATAGATGTAAAGGGGATATTCCCAGCTTTCATTTGCAACCAAAAATGTTAAAAATTCAAATATTAGATTTTAACTCTCCATGTGATACCTCTGGCCAGTTTTCAGGAGAATGACCCATATATCCAAATACAATCGGGAGGCCTCATACATGCTTTCTGTAATAAAGTAGTGTAGGCTTATTTAATAAAAATGATCAATAAAATGTCCTGTGTTTGTTTTAATTGGAACCCACCCAATAGAAAGTTCTTTTTTAATATATGCTGGTTACTTCTATGGAAATATATGTTATTCAATAAAGGTTGGGGGTGTATCTAAACACATTGTAAGACAGTAAGGAAGAGGAATATGATGACAGTTTGAATCTTCGACTCAGGCCCTCAACCCTCTGCGTATGAATGTTTGTTTGTAGGGTTGGGTGGTCGGCTGAGCTGCTCGTCTTACTGCCAGGTTGGGAGTGAGTGAGAGTGTTGTGAGCTGCTCATATATAGGTCCTGTGACGTCATAATCTCGGGGTTACGAGATCGTGACGTCATAGTCTCGCGGGCTTGGTTCTGAGTGAAGCCGGCAGGGGAAATGCAAGGGGAACACCCCAGGCGGTGCCACGGTAGGGATCCCTGTTCGTGCGCAAATTATCCATGTTGGCGAACCATCATGAACTATTTACATATCAGTCTGACAACTGAACAAGCTTCAACTTTACTCAAGATATTACTTCTTCCACAGGATTTTATACCATTTGAACCCAAATGTTTGAACTCCTCACCAGAAATAACTCTTTCAGCCTGACTTCTAAAAGGCTTATCACTGACTGCAACAGGGTAACACCAGAAACAGGGATTAGATTTGCTTGCAGGAAAGTGGAATTTAAAAATAAACCAAAGTTTTGGATTTTCAGAAAGTATGGCCATTAAATTATCCATGGAAACCTTACAGTTTTTCTTGTGTAGCATATGCAGGTAACTGAAACCTGGGATGTAGGTCAACTATTAAAGTGAGTATCAAGTTTGTATAGGCCTACACTGACCATTGTCTATTTTGCATGCAACGACTTTAGTTTTAACTTGAATAAAATATGAAAACCCAAGAATTATTATATTGCTTCCCGGGCTTCTTGATCAGAACTATGAACATGGGTAGCAATTGTGGATATAAATATATTTGTTTAGCATTACCTGGACCTGAATGCAAGAAATAGCAATAGTATTAAAGAGTTGCATACTTTGATTGCTGAGCCCTACCCATTGTCTAGATTGATATGAACTGTCATCCTGAATTGGTTTTAGTAATATGAGGAAAAACTAAATAGTTGAAATAACTGTTATTCAGGATAGGTTCTAAATTGTGTTGTAGATTTAAATACAGAATGTGTTATTTGGTGTATCCAATCTAAGTCTTTGTTGTGTAATAGCTTCAGTTATTTTGGATACTACATAATACACTAGCTATTTCTTGGGTTCTAACTTCTAGTGAGTACATTAGTTTTTGCTACTGGCATAATTTATGCCAGTGGGTTGCTGGTGGAAATAATTATGTAATGTCCCATCTTCTACTGGATTACTCAGGCTAATGTAAGAGCTTCAAATAACCATAATATCCTAAATTAATTACTTTAAAAAAAAGACCAAATCTCTGCAGTTTAAGCCTACATAATTATGTTCCCTTTTTAATCAAGTGCATTAATATATTTTTGTTTAACATGAAAGCTTAGTACATTCTTGAATGTTCTGCTTCCTCCTCACCTTTACAAATAATGATTTTTAGCTACCTTATAGGAGAGCCCCAGAGCAATCCAACCTCTCCCAATTATATTCATTTGCTGTCTGATTATGAATAGGATACTTTTAAAACCTTAAATATCCCACAATATATCCTGTTGCTATTTCCAGTGAACAATCTGATGTATAGTTAGTTAAAAAAGAAAATAAAGTAGTTATTTCATTTCTACGATTGCCACCACACACACTATCAGGGGCATAGCTAGATCTTTAACGATGTGTGCTCCTAATTTCGGCAGGGTGTTTAGGGGGCTGCTTAAGCTTAAGCTGGCGGATATTACACATTTTAGACTTGTTTGTTTGTTGTTGTTTTACGTCCTAGCAACATCTAAGGTCATATCAGAATGAGTTTTCGACACTCCGGACTACTACATGCCTCCTCTCTCTCTCTCTCTCTCTCTATTATTTTTCAAATCTTTTGACAAAATGATGTGGATGTGTTGGTGTACGCGTAGCTACGCCCCTGACTATGTAGCTAACCCTACTAGATATAGTAGGCCTACCCTGACATCTAGAAATCACTAGAATATGTTATTAGTTTATATTCATTTGTAGGCCTATCCATGATATGATGTGATGGCATATTTTACCAAAAAATACAACCTTGAATTCTTTTCAATATCACTGTCACATCTAGACTAAATATATGTTCATTAGACTTAGTAGTATCACAACCACATAGGAATTAAGCCACCCAGCAGAACTGTTAAGCATATTAGGGTTACTTGTATCCCTGATCAACAATCAAAAGGTGTACTCCATAGAAAAAAAAGTGCACATATATGTCACTGTATATATACATTTATTCATATATTTAGTGTTCCAACAGCATTTATTTTGGAGAAGCTTTTGAGTTGTATGTGCTTCCCCCTGGTGTTCATGACGACAATATTTTAATGCAATATATTTTTAATTTCACATAGGAAATAGTGTATATATAGGCCCTATGCATACATGCATATATATATATTACACAACAATATTTTCTGACACTGTAACAAGGTTTTGCAAAACTTATTTCCATACACCTAAACACGGTTTGGCGGCCATCTTGACCTAATTCCTGTTTGCAGGTACACAAACGCACATGGCAGTATCATCAGTGTGGCAGTGAGCAATCTTCAGAGAGAAAAAGTTAAATATCTCTAAAAGTACAACACCTAGAAACAAACTGATTGGAATACACATAGAAAACATGTTTACCAAAAAGATTATATTAAATTGATATGGTTAGGGTTCTGGATTTCTATTCATTTTGAATAAAACTGACGTTTTGCACTGCTGGTACCGGCATACTCAATGCATTGTCAATGGCAGTGAGCAATCTTCAGAGAGAAAAAGTTAAATATCTCTAAAAGTACAACACCTAGAAACAAACTGATTGGAATACACATAGAAAACATGTTTACAAAAAAGATTATATTAAATTGATATGGTTAGGGTTCTGAATTTCTATTAGTTTAGAATAAAACTGACGTTTTGCACTGCGCGTACCGGAATACTCAATGCGTTGTCAATGGCAGTGAGTAATCTTCATACAGAAAAAGTGAAATATCTCTAAAACCACACCATCTAGAAACAAATCGCTTTGTACACATATAGAAAACATAATCAACGAATAGATTATATTAAATTTATCAGGTTAGGGTTCTGGATTTCTATTAATTTTGAATAAAACTGACGTTTTGCACTGTGCGTTCTGGCAAACTCAAGGCTATCAGTGTTTGTTTACCTATAACCGGAAGTGGCCTCGTTCTCGCGAAAGTAGGACATGCCCATATAAGGCCAAACCGTGTTATCGTGTATTGTGGCCCTCAAATTGAATGTTTACTGCAATCACAAACCGTGAAGGAAGTGGCAAAAATATCATCTTAAGGCGTGTACAGCACAGTCATGTTAGGCTAAGGGACCCGTCTATTTTCTAATTTTCGGTTTTATCCAGTGTCAACTCTCATATCCAGTGTCAACTCTCACTGTTGTCAGTGCTGTCTAAAGCCTGCCTTGCTTATTCAGGTTGGTATGTTTTATTATTGTGTTAATATGAATAAGCAATGCTTAGGACCAACCCACTGATATAACTACAGCAAAGTATTTTATGATTTTTGTTTTACTCCACTCGCGGTGTTCGATTTGAAATTCTATCAACTCGGGTGACCCGAATACGGCCGTCGTTTCCGCGGAGTAAACTATTAATATTTCATTTGTGCATCCATGTTCATGCCAAATTGTTATTTATTTCTTTTAATTTTGAATATACTAAGTTTTGAACTGCACGTATCAGCAAAGTCTATGGCAGTGGGCATTTGTTTTGATATATTATTAACCAATAGCTGTCGTCCAACCTGATTGCTGCGGACCGAAGTTCGAGAAGCGATTTTACAAATGGCGGCGCCCATACAGTGCTATTTCCGTTTCCGTTTGCTGGATTTTGGTGGCTTCATTTTCTACCTCTATGAGTAGGAGTATTGTTTATGTGTATATATCTACATGCGTTAGTCCTAAGCCTCCCCAGAGGGTGGGTCGTAATGTGAATAAGCAATGCTTAGGACCGACCCACCGATATAACTACAGCAAAGCATTAAAATTATGCTTTTTTTTTTTACTCCACTCGCGGTGTTCGATTTGAAATTCTATCAACTCGGGTGACCCGAATACGGCCGTCGTTTTCGCAGAGTAAACTATTAATATTTCATTTGTGCATCCATGTTTATTCCAAATTGTTATTTATTTCTTTTAATTTTGAATAAACTCTAAGTTTTGAACTGCACATATTGGCAAATTCAGCGGGCATTTGTTTTGATATATTATTAACCAATAGCTGTCGTCCACCCTGCTAGCTGCTGACCGAAGTTCGACGAGCGATTTCTGTTTCCGTTTGCTGGATACAATTTTACAAATGGCAGCGCCCATAGAGGCCTATTTCCGTTTCCGGGTGCTGGATTTTGACGAAATCCTGTGTGGGTATTGTTTATGTATATATTGTTTATGTATATATGTATATATATGTACACATGTTAGTCATTAGCCTCCCCATGGGTGGGTCGGTATTAAGCAATCGCTGCAGTTGCACTGCAGAGTAGCGCGGAGGAACGGGTACACTGGTCCCAGTGACGTCATCGCACCATATATGGAAGGTCTGTAGCGAGGGACCAGTGTAGTTGTTCCTTGATTCGGCATGCGCTACTCTGCGGCGGCGCATTGTCAAGGCATTAAGCCCATAGTCTATTATTAACCAATCGCTGTCGTCCGTACTGCTTGCTCCGTACCAAAGTTTGACGAGCGATTTCCGTTTCCGTTTGCTGGATTATAGACTACATCACGGTTCCAGTGGCGCGGTGCATTGTGGGATGCATCAGAGCAAAACAACCCCTCTAAAGCACATGGCACATGATAATACAATGGGTGCAGCTATGAAATGTGCTAGTTTCAGCTCATCTCAGCTCTTGTTTGAAACATAGAATACTAACTAAAAAAATATATATAATAAATTAAGATATTAATCTTTTATCCAGCATTGCATTTACATCAATATAATCAGCACATCTTATGCAGTGTGCATTTAGATTATTTAGAAAGTCAGGCACTCAGGACTAGTGTTAGAGCCTCTAGCCAGAACAAACTCAATGCATTGTCAATGGCAGTGAGCAATCTCCATACAGAAAAAGTAAAATATTGATAAAACCACACCACCTAGAGACAAACCGCTTGGAACACATATAGAAAACATGTTTAACAAAAAGATTATATTAGATTTATAAGGTTATGGTTTTGGATTTCTATTAATTTTGAATAAAACTGACATTTTTCAATGCGCGTATAGGCAAAGTCAATGGCCGTACGCCTTTGCTTTGCTCCCACGGCCGTTTTCAGCGCATGCGCAGTCGGAACCGTGATGTAGTCTATCAGTGAGAAGGGTCCACAGCGACGAAAGGATGAAAAACGGCTGACCACTGGGTCATATTGAGCATACCCTTGCAGGATGAGTTTCCCATTCAGTAAGTAGTGATATTGTGTGATTTAAACAGAAATCAATGTAGATCAATTTCAAATATACTTCAAACAATTTAATCTGTGCAAAAGATACATAAATATGTGATAATGTCTGAACAATAAACTAGTCAAATAGGACACCCACCACTCCTCCTGGGGACGCAACAACATCGATTCCCCTCGAGGCTGTGTCCTCCTAGAAGAGATCCTCGACTCAACATCCCATTCTATCCTCAACGATGGCTCGCCTACCTACAGGGCAAGCACATCAATCCATCTCTGCATCACCGACTCCTGCCTTGCAGCCGCAGCTTCCTGGGAGCTCACAACACTATGCTCAGACCACCACGCAGCTCTCCTCCGCACCAATGAACCCAAAGTCACCCACCCCCCCACCATCACCCAGATTCAACCTAAATCACGCGGACTGGGCAACCTTCAACCTTCGTCTAAAAAAATTAATAGATCTGAACCCACCGACCACATGTGATGAGTTCACAACACTCACTTACCAAGCAATGACAGACACCATAAAGCAAACCATCTCCTGTAATCACACTGGCCGCACCACCTCCAATGCAATGAGGAGAGCAAAAAGATTCTGCAACAAACTCCTCTACAAGTTACGCACGAACCCCAACCGAGGCACTGAGAATCTCGTTAAAATAGCCACCAGTTGGGCCAAAGATGTCGAGCTTGCCGAATCAGACAGGAAGTGGAAACTCTGGTGTACCAAAATAAACTCTCACACCACCTCCAGACAACTTTGGCGCAAACTTAACAGCATCCAGGGGAGACTCACCACCCCCCCACTCTACCCACACCCTGGCCAATTTGCAGCAGAACACAACAAAATGTTCACGGACAGAACAGACCCTGCAATCAACCTCCCTTATGCCCACCAACAAGCGCTCACCAGGAACTCCACCTGGAGAGCCGACCTCATAGACATATCAACAGCCACACCATCCACCCATAATCTTGACACCCACCTGATCAGGGCTGAGCTTGACCGAGCCCTAGGCAACACCACAAAGAAGACAACCACGGGAGCCGACGGAGTCCCTAACACTGCATGGACAAAGTTATCTGCCACTAACAGGGAAACTCTCCTCCCCCTCCTCGACAATATCTTCTACAACGCGGACATACCCCAATCTTGGAAGGATGCTGATATCATCACCATCCCCAAGAAAACCCCGGGCGAAGTCAGACCCATCTCCCTTCTCCAATCCCTCGGGAAGGTTAGCGAAAGAATTGTCCTCGGCCGTCTCCAGATGGTCACAGAAGACCCCACCACTGGCCTACCTGAGGAGGTCATCGGCTACCGAGGAGGACGAGGCACCCAGCACGCCGTCGCCACCCTCATTGAGAGCATTTCCTATGGCCTCATTAATGGACACGAAACAGCAATCATCTTCCTTGACCTCGAGAAAGCCTTTGAGCTTATCGACAACAACGTGGTACTGACATCAATGGCTGATCTTGGCATTGCCGGCCGGCCTCTTGCGTATCTCCGAAATTACCTCCAGAACAGGCAAGCCAGAGTATGTGTCCAAGGCACCTCTTCTCCCTACCTCCAACTAAAAAATGGCGTCCCCCAGGGTGCAGTGCTCAGCCCCCTCCTCTTCAATGCAGTGATGGCATCTCTCGTTAGGAGGCTTAAACAAGAACTAGCCACCCGAGAGATCACGGACACAACCATAGTCTGCTACGCAGATGACATCGCCATCACCTGCTCCCATGCGATCAACGCACAGGATCTCGCTGAGCAGGTGCTCCACCTGGTAGGAAACGCCTGCCGGGACCTTGGACTAAAAATCTCCCCCACCATGACCAAGATCATGCACATGTTCAGAGGTCAACCACTTCACCCCCTCTACCTAGATGGATCCCCTATCGAATGGGTCTCCACCTTTGACTACCTAGGTATCCGTCTAGACCGAGACCTGAACATGAGAGCCCTCTACCGCCACTTGGCCACCAGAATGACCAACAGACTCCTCCTCATGAAGAGGATCTCCGGCTTCTCCTGGGGTGCCCCGGACAGTGTTCTCGCACTCTTCTACCGCCAGGCAGTCCGCTCCCTCTTCGACTACGCTGCGCCCACACTCGCTCTCACAGCCCTCGGGCTTGACAACCCCAAACTCAACTACCCAAGAACAAGATCTTTTTGAACGAGTTCCGGAAACTTGAGAACATCCAACACCGGGCTGCCAGGCTTGTCCTCCGTGTTCCCGGCACCAGCAGGATCGAGTTCCTCCTCCTTGAATCCGGCCTCCCTCCCCTCCACCTCCGAGGCAAACAACTTCTCACCACCCATCTCACAAGAACCCTTTCCTCCGGCATTTCAACAACAATCCGCAGAGCCGTGGCCTACCTCTGAGATGGGACCCGCGGTCACCCTCACATCTCCTACCGTCTCAAGAACACCATCACCACCCTCAAGGACTCCCACGGACTCCACATTGCAGACTTCGCCCTGAGCCCTCACAAGTCACCTTGGGTTTCCATCCCAGTGGAAACCCAAACCACCAACCTAGTTGCTGCCAAGGCAGCTTACACCACCCCAGAACTCCACTCCCTGGCTCTCGAGGCCATAACTCAGGCGAAGGTGGAATTTCCTCTCGCAAAGACCGTCTACACCGATGGCTCCCTTAACCCAACATCAGGTAGAGCAGGAGGCAGAATCTTCATCCCCTTCTCCAACACTAAGAACACCACCAGGGTGTCAGACTTTGCTTCCACTCTCGATACCGAGCTCGCCGCCATTCACTTGGCCCTCGAAGACCTCAAGTGCCATCATCATTACTGACTCTCTGAATGCCATCAAAGAGATCGCCCGCCCAAATGCCCGACACGCCCTTGCCGACGCAATCCAGATTAAAATCTTGACCAGACATCAGGCACACCTCAACACAGTCCTGCTATGGGTCCCCTCACAGATAGGACTGTATGGTAATGACCAGGCCGACTGTGCCACTCTAGCCGGTGCCAACCGAGCAGACGTAGAGACAGCCATCCTTCCATCCATCACCAAACTGGCCGCCGCCGCTTCTCGAGCCACCACCAAACTCTGGGAACGAGCCACACAGAAGGAACAAGTACGGAACCCTTATTCAATAAGCTGGCTCTGGTACACCCTGGTCAGAACGAACATCCCCCATCCAGTCGGCCTTCCTGCTTCTACCCAAGTCGCCATCAACCGCTTCAGGAATGGCTACCACCGTTGGATTGATGTCCCCAACCTCCAGTGCTGTCCCTGCGGAACTAAGATCTTTAATGTGGCCCACATACTCGCCTCATCTTGCGCAGTCGACAGATCTGCCATCAGCGACTTCATGGAGGATGCTGACCGCCAACTCAGTGACAATAGGGCCGCTCTGGCTATCCTCTCCGAAGTCATCCTGGAACGCACTTGCTCACTTCCACCGCCAGAACGCAGACATCATCAACACTGTCAGTCGCCCAGATCATGACATCGGGGACTAGCAGGCCCCACCTCATCGCCATAGCTGACTTGGTGCCACTACTAACTAACCACTAATTTTCACTGGCAAAAAACCGGTAACCCCACCCTCTGCTTAACTAATCCCATCCTCACTTCACTTCTTCCTCTGGCCTTGGCCGGACTTACGGTGCATACCGGCGAATCTGGAGTGACTGAAGTTTGGATCCTGGTCGAGTCAAACCAATGACTTATAAAATGGGTACCTGTTGCTGCTCGGCGCTTGGCGTTATGAAATCAGGACAGGGACTGGGCACGCAGTGTCAGGATAATGTGACTGTGTGGGACATCGGGTCATGGTGCCGGTGGCCTGATTTCCCAGTGGGGCAGCACTATAAAGTCACCATGAGTGCACGCTGTTACAAGTCGGTGCACATCCTGGTGTGGCCTAGGGTCTTCAATCAATCAATAGTTCCGTCCTCTAGTCGGGGGTTGGATGCAATGGTTCTCCACTTGTCCCGATGGTGTGCTGTTCTGATAGACTGTGAATAATTCAAGCCTGTCCACTGTGAAATATTTGTAAACCATGATGTTCTTGGTCTCCCTCTCCCTCTGCTGCCATTCACCTTCCCTTCCAACAATGTACGGTATATTGAACTCTGACGAATGATGTGGCCAAAATAAATAAGTTTCTTTGTCTGTTTAGTGGCAAACAAGCTTTTCTTATTTTTAATTTTTCTGAGAACTTCTTTGTTGGTGATCTTCTTTGTCCATGATATTTTCATCATCCTTCGATAAGTCCACATCTCAAATGCTGCTAAACGTTTGTACATTTTCTTAGAGATCGTCCATGTCTCAGCCCCATACATTAGAGTAGACCACACATAACACTGAAGAATACGCTTCCTTGTTTGTATTAATATCTTACTTGATGTTAACACTCTATACATTTTGGAGAATGTTGTTCGGGCTATTGTTATCCTTCTTTTAATTTCTTCCTCACATTTCCCATCATTTGTAATCTTTTGTCTGAGATATATGAATTCGGATACTTGTTCTATGTTTGTGCCATCTATGGTTATATTGACATTTGGTTTATCTGTCTTTTTACTTATAACCATTGTTTTGGTCTTCCTGGCATTCATCTTCATGTTGAATAGTTTTCCAGCTTTATTGATTCTATTCACTATATCTTGTAGGTTTTTCTCACTGTCTGCTAGTATTACACTGTCATCGGCATATCTAAGATTGTTGACGTTCATGCCACCTATTGTCACTCCCTTGCAATCTTCAATGTGTCTTAAAATCATCTCTGTGTACAGGTTAAATAGACATGGTGACAATACACACCCCTGTCGAACTCCTCGTTTAATCATAACTTCATCCGATAGGCCCTGCTCCATTTTTATAAATGCACGTTGTGTCCAGTATAAGTTCACAATTAGTTTTATGTCTTTGCCATTGACACCAATATCTTGTAAACATTTGATTAACAGTTCATGATTGACTCGGTCGAAGGCCTTCTCATAGTCAATAAAGCAGGCATAAACATCCTGGTTCACTTCACAATAACGTTCACAAATCATTCTCATATTGAAAATCCCTACACGTGTACCTCTTCCAGATATAAACCCACTTTGTACGTTACTGATTTGTTCTTCAATTTTCTGTCTGTTTCTCAGTAAAATTATTTTCAGGATCATCTTCAACATATTGTTAACTAGCGGTATTTTACACACTAGAATCTTTATAGGAAATATAACCCTAACTTCTGTGTGTGGAGGCCGGAAAGCATTAATGTATGATATTACTCAAGCGATGATCCGCTTACTGTATCTGCTTTCTATATCTGCTTACTATATCTGCTCACTATATCTGTTCCAAGGAATATCAAACCAACAGAAATTAAGTGTGGTAAAGTCTAGTAGGGAGGGGTGGCTGGCTCCTCCTGCTGTGCTGTCTCCAGGTCATCTGCCGGCCAGACCCCCTGCCCAGCTCTTTTATTCAGATTCAACATTCAAAAATACAGGTACACAGTTGCTGGGAGTCTCCTCAGTCAGAGAGTGTCACATGGCATTTCATTGGCTGAACCCCTCCAGTCAGTGGTGGGGGGTGGGGTGGGGGGGCCAACCCACCCACCCCAAGTCAGATACATATTTTTCCATCAAGTTCACCAATTACACTTATATGGGAATATCAACCCTGTTTATATTTACATAACACCCGTGGTCACCAGTCCCTTAGATTGGGACAACTCCAAAATAGTAGGAGTTTCTACATGCCTTACTTTGAGAATTACATATTTTATCATCTTTAGTTCAGCAAACTGCCACCAGGTGGGGCAGGGAGGGCTCACCACACACACACACACACACTCCTCCCACCTCCAGCCTGACACCTGGCTTTGGCAGGTCCTGCAAACACACACACACAGCCCCCATGCATTGTCACCTGTGTGCTAACACTCCCTCAGATACTGGCATCTGTAAGTCATACCATGACAATAACAGGCACACAGAAATTCTTGACTTAATTATTATACCCATTATGTGGCATTCGTCACATACTATTTGTCTGGGTGAAGAAACCAGTCTGCATCAACTGCATATGCTGCCCTTAGTTTCAGCATTTACCTCCTTTCATACAATATATAATACAAACAGACTTCAATTCAGTAATACATGTAAATATACCAATACAGTCATAATTTTCCAGAGTTCTTATCTCCAGTGGTTATATTTGATGTAGAACCTTAGAACAATCTGATATTAATTATCACTTCACTTAATATACATAATCTACCATGGTTTCACAACTTGGTTTGAATATTATGCATATCTATTTAGCAACATGATAGAATGAATTAGGTATTATTAGAGGTTTTATAGTGGTACTTATATAATTTGAATATTATTATAATGACTTTATAGAAATAACTGGATGATTTAAATATGATTAAAACAGTTTTCTTAATGCTTCACATATGAGTTTTATGAAAAGGAGATATTTTAGAATTTATTTAAACAATTATTTATTTATGAACCAGACCTAAAAAGTCGGAATATTTTACAATATGACTCATCAGGCTTAGTGTTCTGTACTCAGTACACAATGTTGGTTTTAGCTTCTTTGGGAGTCGTACAAATATGGATTCATTCATATTCAATGGTATAAATCCAGTCTCATAGATGTCATTTACTAGCTTATGAATGATTTGAATCCCCACTTCATCTAGTCCTTTTATCATTTCTGATATTATCTGGTCACTTCCAGGAGCCTTACCTGACTTTAGATCATTGATAGCCTTCTCAACCTCTGATACTAATATAATATTCCCATCTTCTTTCTCAATTGTGGGTGGGTTCCCTCTGTCATCATTGTATAGTTTGTTTACATATTCTTCCCATCTGGACTTTATTTCATCTTCTTCAAAGAGCATTTCACCGTCTTTGTTCTTGATACATTTACTGCTTCTCTGTCTGTATCCTTGACCTGTTATCTCTTTCACTTTCTTGTGCATCTCTCTTGCACAATGTTGAGACTCAAGTTGTTCCACTACTTCACACTTCTTATTCCACCATTCATCTTTAGCTTTTTTGGATTCATCTTCTATTTCATTCTTCAGGTGCTTGTATTTAAGTGGATCAGTGGTTTTCACTTTCTTCCTTTCTGCCATCTTTTCTAGTATGGGTTGCGTCATCCATGATTACTTTGTCTCTCGTTTTTTATTTGGTAACACCTCCTCTGCTAACTTGACCATGCTTTCTCTGAGAGCTTCCCATTCCATTTCAATGTTGTTATACTCTCTCTGAGGAGTTTCTTCATTCATCAGTACACTGAATTTGTTATGAACAGAGACATTATACTTAGTTCTGTATTTTGCAACTTTTAACATGTTCATATCCATTTGAATGTTGTTTTTAATTTTGTTCTGCTGTTTCAATTTCACTACCATACTGATTACTACTGGATTATAATCCGAACATCTGTCAGCACCTGGATATGTCCTTGCCTGTTTGATACAATTTCGATATCGTTGGTTGACAAGAATGTAATCGATCTGGTTCCGACATCGATTACATAGGGTCTTACTGGGGTGTAAAACTACACCAACCACCCAGCCTCCCCCGGCCCTCTCAGAGGACTGTGGTTGGACTCTTAGGCTGCCTTTTTCCTTCCCCCCCCCTCCCCCCTACCCCTCAATTCCTCTGATCACTACCCACCGGAAGCCAACTCCCGACCACATGGGACTGCTTTCAGTGGTGCCCATTCAGTGCTGCAGATTTGCAGCCTTCAGCGCACCAATGCGACTGAAAACTCCCCAAAACAACACTAGTTTACAAATGGCGGCGCCCATAGAGGCCTATTTCCGTTTCCGGTTACTGGGTTTTGGCGAAATCCTCTGTGGGTATTGTTTATGTATATATATATATCTATACGCGTGTTAGTCCTAAGCCTCCCCAGAGGGTGGGTCGGTAATATGAATAAGCAATGCTTAGGACCGACCCCCGATATAACTACAGCAAATTATTTTATTATTGCGCGTGGCTCGGTATGCAAGTTCCGTATTTATAGCCGCTGTGAAAGTATGACGTCTGAACACTTTGACTTCTGGCTACTGAATGCATTATTCACAGTCCAGGGGCCTGAACCACCGGTGTAACGATTTCAACTTCCCCCCCCCCCTTCTCAAGTTCCCCCCCGGGAATCTGAAAACGTTTTTAACTTCCCTCCAGGGAAATTAAAAACGTTTTCAGATTCCTGGGGGGGATCTTAAAACAGTTTTCAGATTCCTCCCCCTATTTTCAAATTCCCCCCTCTGGGAATTTAAAATTGTTAAAAAAACTTTAAAAAACGTTTTAAATTTCAGACCTATAAAAAAAATGTCTTAACCATCTTGGAGGCTTTTTGTGTCATTTGTGGTTAAATATATTTTGTTGTACTAGTAATAAATTCCATTATGCTATTCTCTGTATATTATAATATTTGTCACGAAAAATAATCAAAAATAACAAGAAATTACAAAAATAAAGAAAATAAGTGCTGGTGGTGTCTGAGTGGGTTGTAAATAGACATAGTGGTGCTGGAAGGGCTGGGTGTAACCGCACTCAGGGCCTACCCCCTCCCCCTCTGCTGGGTAGGATCAACACACTCAGGGTCAAGGTTGGTGGTGTCCAGGGGGGGGGGGGGGGCACAGCTTGGTGGTGGTGGGTGGACCACTGGTAGCAATGGGGACCAGGAATGCTGGATCCCTATTGGTAGGGCCAAGAATGCTTGTTTCCCATTTTTGGAAAGGGGTGGGTGGTACTCTACAATGAACTCATGTAACCATATAAATAATAAACCAGAGGGCTTGGCTCTCTCTCTTCCTTTACACTTTATACTCTTCCTTTCTCTTTGTCTGTATTGATTTCACTATAACCTGCCTACACAACCACAGATTCAAGCTTTAGCCATTTTACCAAATTGGTGACCACGACGAGTGGATTAATTGAGTAAGTGGATTTAGCCATTTTACAAAACTGGTAACCACGACGAGTGGATTAATTGAGTAAGTGTATATAAAACAACTACGGTTTCAACACTATACGGTTAGTAATACTATACGGTTAGACTACGACAAGTTTAAATATTGGTTCAGTTTTAATTGAATAATGGGTTCAATTGTACATAATTAGACACGATGGGTGGTGACTATGGTAGTTACTGACACTGTGTTGATCTAAAAGCTTAGAAACTTGTTGGCTACTACTGTTTGGTGTGTTGTGTAGGTAGTGTTTTTTCTGCTATTTTATTCAACTCTGTGGGGGTTTGAAATTTATTCGAAATTGGGTTTGTCGATGATTATTTCCGACAATTCTACTATTTTAGAAGGTACACTAGACTTTATTGATGGTATGTCTGTAACGTGCCGTCATTGAAGCCTCGAGTCGCAACTAAAATAAAAAATGTTACGGGACTACTTTCGGCTTTCCTTTAACCTTGTCACAGAGGGGTGAGCATAGGAATACAATACAACATTTGTTTTTACTATTTCTTCTACTTTACAGACATAGCTATACTTGGATTCAATTCTGCTAAATCTTTTCTACCACCGCATACAACAACAGCTTGAAAATGCCAGTAACACTCGCAAAGGAGGAACAATTACGTGAAGAATTTCAACTTTGGTTTGAAGGTGAGTGTACACTGGGAAATTATTCGGCTGAGACGAGAGCGTTAGAAGCATGGTCTAAATTAATGGCAAGGTCTAGATTATATTAGAGAGGAAAATGAAGAACGTGTCTAGTTTAAGGGACAGGACAGAATTGAGAGAAGATAGAGAAGAACGTAGGGAAGCACGTGAGCTTTTGCAAGTTGAACATAGACAGAGAGAGGTACGAAATAGATCATTGAAAGCGTGCGGCAAGTCTGTTCCCTTATTGGATGGGTCAGACAGAGGGGCGTTAGTAGTTGGATACACTTGATCGAGCGTATCGAGACTCTAGCCAATGTTTCAGACTTAGACAGTATTCGCTTTGCTTTATCGAATGCAACAGGTACTTTGCATGAAGTTCTTTTCACCGCTTTTGAGCATAAGAATGCCAGGTCCTGGGAGGAAATTAAGGAAGTGATAGCATCTACTCTATTGACAGTGGATGAACGTAGTCATTTAAAAGGGATAGTGATGGCTATGAAGCAAAGTGAAGTGGAAACAGTAGCTGCATACTGTCACCGGTTTAAGACTGCTGCAGCTAAAGGTTGGATTCTTCCTACTGCAGTTTTTGGCACTGATACCTTCAAGATACTCCTTTCAAGATTTTTTGACTCCTTACTTGATGATAATACCATGTGGTATGTCGAGACGAACTGACCAAAAACTCTTGAAGAAACCTTTGAAATGTCTATTCTCAGTGATAGCTAGGTCTGTTATTAGGAAGCAGAGACGTGCTAAATCATGTCTTGGTAATTTAGCTATTTGTGAGCAAATAGACAGTCTAAATAGTACTTCTTTGGATTTGTCCAAGACTTTCTCTTCTCAAAGAGGTTCTAAATCCTCTAGTTCAAATAATCAGGTTCTGAAGACTATTCAAGGTGAGATTAAGTCTCTTAGAAAATGCATGGATAACTTGTCGTTAGGTAGTGGTATTTCAGAGCATTCAGTAATTCATGCTGTGAACGCTGCGACACCTTCTCATGTCAGTTCTTACAACCAAAGCAGACATGGTGGATTGCCGCACGTAAACCTAGGGCAGCCGGTCGGGAGAGAAAATGCCAATATAAATAGGCACACTTCTGTCGCACAGCACAAGGCGGGCCATGCGCTGTCAATGCAACAGCAGGGAAGCGATGAAAATTGTTCACTGGTTGCGCAGATGCAGACATTACCGACGAGAATGTCTCATGTGTATCCACAGTTGCGGAAAAGTAATACTTTTAGGCAGGGAAAGCCCAGTACAACGTCAAAATTGACGAAATCTTGTTTTCTATGTAATGAGGCACACATGATGCGCAATTGTCCATATAAAATAAAATTACTTTCCGGGTAACGTTAGCATGAGCGGTACTACACCGACGGAAAACTAAGAAGTGCACTTGATGCATGTCCTTTGATTAATATTGAATTTGATGGATTTCATTTATCTGGTCACGTAGACTCAGGTGCGGCTAAGAGTTTAATACATTTGTCTGCTTTTCAATTTTTAATTGACATTGGTGTATCCGATGGGCAATTGTATCCGGGTAGTAGATTGAGATATCTGTCAGGGCATCTAATTCCAACTGTAGGTATAGCGTATATTTCTCTTTACGATATGTTATGTCCTTTCTTTGTAGTAGATTCACTGAGCTTTGATATGCTCATAGATACAGATGTAATAGAAATCTGTGCAGCTGAAATTAGTTATAGAGATCAATTTGTTTCCTTGTGTGATATTCTACATCCATGGATAGGTTTAGAGTTCATAAATAGAGGAATTGCAGGGATAGTTCTAGAATTAGACTATTGGAAGATACAATTTCCTTCTTTATTTCCTGAATCTGATGTTAAACTTAGAGCTACTAAGGTGGTAGAAATGCATGTCGATACTGGTAGTCCATATCCTGGTAATCAGAGACCTTATA
>CM059195.1:73549529-73580558 GCA_030323885.1 Branchipolynoe longqiensis
TTATGGCATTGCACCCTCAGTTTATCTCTTCACAAATTGTACGGTTTGTGTTGAATTTATACATGTGGTTAATATACACAACATTTCTGAACTTTCTTAATATTGATTGCACAAACATGAAATTTGTACCATATTGATACTCATTTTAGAACCTTTCCATTGGTGTCAACAAAGGTGATTGTACAGTATTGTGGAGTCTGGACTGCCAGGATTGCGGCCTGTGGCGTTGCAATTTTCCAAAGTTAAGGTAACTTTTACTTAAAATAACCGCAACTGCTTGCGGCGAGCAAAAAAACCATATCGTCACCGTGTGGCGACCATAACCCACTGCACTGTCACCGTACGGTCTGGCCGATGCGGCAAGTTAGGATCACCGCAAGCATGCCATAACGCATTTGTGACCGGAGCATAAGTTAGATATGTGGAATCAATTCTCGGTGAGTGCTTTTGGTTTTTGAAAGTTTATGCTTCATTGGAGTATGCAACTCTAAGGCAAATATTAAGTGCTGCCCCACTGGGATACCAGGTCACCGGCACCACCCGATATCCCTCTCAGGCACATTATCCTGACACAGAGCTAACCAGTCCTTGCCCCGTCCTGTTAATGCCGAGCGACGGGCTAGGAGGCGACAAGTATAAATTTTATAAGTCATTGGTTTGACTCGACCGGGACCCGGACTCCTGCATGTGAGGCCTGGGCTCTACTGAGTAGACCACCGCGCCCGGTCATTAACTTTGGTTAACAGAAATAAGTGGTTTGACTGTGTGCCAGTAAGCCAGTTAGACGATTAGAGAAAACACACAGTATTTATTATTAGAGGCTCTCTGGTTCATTCACCCCAGCTGGGTCAAAGAGAAGAGAGGTATAGCCCACTTGATTTAGCTAAACGCTCTTTAATTACCCAGTTAAATTCTTCAAATTTGCTACCTAAATGCTCATCTGTGCACTACTGTATGTGGTGATGAGAGTGAGTTAAATTGTTCTAAGTTGTTAAGTGAATGATAATGTGTGCATTGCTTTATGTGAGGATGCCACAATATTCAATATGCACCACTAAGCACTCACCACTCTCCATGCAACACCCATCACTAACCACTCACCACTCACCAGCCAATCACTCCCACCACTACCCACAATCCCACCATCCGCAACCCACCACCCACAACCCACCACCCACAACCCACCACCATCCACCCCCGCCACCACCCACCCATCCCCACGACCAACGACCCACCCCAACTAAATCAAACAGGCCATACAATATGTAGTCAAGATAAAAACTAATGCTTTGAATCCTGCACACAATTGTCTATTCGAGCAACATGACAAATCCAGGTATGAAGCCAGGCCGAATTACATCCGGCCACTGAGGCTCCGAATTAAATCTCATTTGGAGGCCTTTGGCGTGGATTTGGACGTGTTGGAGGATGCCAAAGTCCCAGAACATCCCCCGTGGTTGTTGAGAAAGCCATAGGTTATCCTCCGACTCAGAGAACTGAGGAAGTCTGGGACACATCCACTCGAGTACCAAGGATTGCATGCAGATTCAAGGCCAGTTTGCAGACCACCTCTCCATATACACTGATGGTTCGAAAGACCAAAGCCGGGTAGCTGCTGCGGCAGTCTGCCGACGGGAAAAATTTGGTGTGCGTTTGCCCGATCAGAGCTCGATTTTCACTGCAGAAGCCCAAGCACTCCTTCTCGCGTTGGAGTGTATCGAGGTATCCAACCACACAAACTATGTTATATACAGTGATTCGTTCTCTTGCCTCCTCGCTGTTGCTGGACTGAAAACGAATCACCCTATTCTAGCAACGGTCATTTATAAAATGAACCAACTGACAATGGATGGGTATGACATCCACCTGTGCTGGGTGCCTGGCCATGCTGGCATACAAGGAAACGAACGAGCTGATTGGGCTGCGAAGAAGGCCCTGAACTGGGATCTTGAACCGTGTCTGATCCCTCACTCTGATCTGAAACCACTAATAGCCACCCACATAAAATCCAAATGGCAACATGAGTGGGATGAAAACATTAATAAACTTAAAGAAATTGAACCATCTGTGGGAAAGCCACCACAGACTCATGCGGGAGGTCGGCGGGACCAAGTGGTCCTTAGCCGCTGCCGTATTGGCCACTCGTGGCTTACACATGCTTTTCTGCTCAAGGGGGAACCTCCCCCTGAATGTATTGGGTGTCAGTCCCCACTGACACTCAAACACATTTTACTAAGTTGCGTTGATTTTTTGGCCCTGCGCCAACAGTTCTACACTGCAGACAGTATGCATGACCTTTTTACTAAGGTAAAACAGGAAAACATTTGAGCCTTTTTGAGGGCAGCTGGACTGTACCACCTCATATAGTTTACTGAATAGATTCTATCAATTATTAGTAAAACTTTTTTTGTAATGGGAATTTGTTTCCCTTGGCCACAAATATATGATTGTGAGCTTTCTAATTTAATGAGTGTCTATTGGCACATAATTGATTGTCTGCTTTTACATGTAAATGCGATGGTTTGAACAAAAAACAACATTTCTCGCCGTGAATATGGCCTATGCTGCCGACACGGCGTAAAGCAACCACCAATCAATCAATCAACCACCCCCACGACCACCCACCCACTCCCACCCCCACAACCCCAACCACCCATCCCCACCACCAAACCACAACCACGGCCACGACCACCCACTCACCCACCCCCACCCCAACCACCCACCCATCCCCACCACCACCCACCGACCCATCCCCACGACTACCCGCCCACACCCACAACCACCCACCCACAACCCATCACCATCCACCCCCACCACCACCCACCCATCCCCACGACCAACCACCCACCCCCGCGAACCACCCACACCACCCCCATCCCCCACACCCAACAACCCCCACGACCACCCACTCACCCCACCCACCCCAACCACCCAACCATCCCCACTACCCCCACCCACACCCACAACCACCCACCCCACCATCCCCACCAGCACCCACCCACCCACCACCACACCCACTACCCCCACCACCCAACTATCCCCCCACCACACCCACCCATCCTCACCACCCAACCATCTCACCACCCATCCATCCCCCACCACCACCCACCCATCCTCACCACCCAACCTCCTCACCACCCAACCATCCCCCACCACCACCCACCCATCCTCACCACCCAACCATCCTCACCACCCAACCATCCCCACCACCATCCACCCATCCCACCACCACCCATCCATCCCCACCCACCTCCACGACAACCCACACACCCACCCCCACCTCCATCACCCCCACACCCAACCATCCCCACCACCACCACCGATCCCCACGAAACCATCCACCCCATGACAACCCATCCACCCACCCCCTCCCCCCACCACCACCCAACCATCCCCAACACCAGCCACCCATCCCCGCCACGCAACCACCCCCACCACCACCCACCACCACCCCCCCCAGCCACACACCCAGTGGTCCGCGGCGCGACCAGTGATACTTGTAATCTGATAATAGGTTTTGTGAGAGTCGCTGCTCTTTCTGGTACCATGAACTGTTCACATATCATGGAAACATGTTACTAACTAACCAACTACTGCCACGAAAAAATAAAAGTGGTGTGTTTAAATCACTGGTTTGATGACTAAAGGCCCTGTCACATTACGACATATGGCGGGAGCGTATTGAAAACCTACGTAAGTCGTGCGGGTGCCGGCCTATGATGACCTTCGGTGAACTTTCGGGTGGGTTTGAGCATATGGGGGACCTATGAGGAGTGTATGACGAGCCTATGAGGAGCGTATGGGAGCATGCTGCAACATTTTTTGACGGTTTTGATTGGCATGTGGAGCGTATGAGGAGCGTATGAGGAGCATATGAGGAGCGTATGAATATTTTAGGAGCGTATGAGGAGCGTATGAGGAGCGTATGAGGAGCGTATGCGAAACCTATGCGCGACCTATGTTATCTCTCCGCGGTCCACCGCTTGGTGGCTCCTGGGTATATATAGCCTGGAGCAACAGGCTTCCCTCACTCTGCCACCATGCCTGCTAAGAGGAACACCACTGCTGCTGCTGCTGCTTCTGCTACTACTACTACCAGTACTACTGCTACTACACCAGCCTCCAGAGCTGCTGTAACTACAGGAGGAGGACTAGGCCGTGGGAGAGGCAGAAAGAGGCAGACTTTGTTACAATGCTCTCCATCACCAGCCTCCTCACCTGCCTCGCCACCTCGCCACTCTCCACACCACTCTCCAGAACACCACTCTCCAGAACACTACTCTCCAGAACACCACTCTCCAGAACACCACTATCCACTGGAGGAGCTGGAGATGGAAGTGGAGAGGTTGACGACGCAACGCTGGCGTCCCCGCTCCAGCTCGCCATCTCCTGCCTCTCGGGGCAGCTCACGGGTGTCGTCCGCTACCTCCGCCGCCTCCGCCGCCACCACCGCCTCCAACCCCTCCACCAGCACCGGTGGCATCTGCGCGTCAAAGAGACGGAGGGCCAAGAAGAGCGACTGTTCTCTGTCGGTCTTCAAGGAGGATCAAATGTCGGACTTCCTCCAGGTGAACCCCATCATGTGGAACATGAAGCTCACGGATTACCGCCGCTCAGACAGAAAGGCCAAGATGTGGGAGGACCAGGCGACACTTCTGGGGACCACAACAGTCCATCTCCAGAAGTGGTTCAAGTCCCTCAGGGACACAAACACGCGGCTCCACAAGAAAAAGAGCGGGGACGGAGCCGCTGACCTGACTGAGCGGGAGCAGTGGATCCTGCGCAAGTTCGGGTTCCTACGGTCCGTCGTCCGTCACCGACCGGAGCCCTGCAGGAGTGTAAGTACATAATCTTTTATCGTTCTGACAAGTGCGGCCATTAGTATTCTTCTAAAACCGCTTGTATTCTAAGTTTGTTATGTTATGCTTTTGTTGTATTTATGTTTGTTTGTTTGTTGTTGTTTTACGTCCTAGCAACATCTAATATTCTAGTAATTTGTTAATGTTATTTATTTCTTTAATGTTGAGTTGTTGTGTAGTTGTTCTTAAATCGAGAATAGATGTATCGTGATATAATCGTTATAAATCCATGTTTGCATTTAACGTTAATTATTTTTGCTTTATATATTTTTTATTTACTGTTGACTTGTCGTGTCTTTTGTCGAAATATCGATTTGCATTCATGTTACTTATGTTATTTTATGATTTTGTCTTGCAGTTGGCCACTCCTGTCGCGGCTCCGCAGCTCGATCTCAGCGTGGAGGAGAATGTCGGGACCGATGTGGAGGTGGCGATGGACGAGGATCTTCCACCCACTCCTCCCGCTACATCCCAAGAGTGGGGAAAGGGGAGAGGGAAGCGATCTGCCCCAGTCGACAACAACCTCCTCGCGGCCATCCACAAGAGGTTCGATGAGTCTGCCGACATCCTCAAGGTGATGCAGCTGCCTCCTCCTCCACCTCCACCGATGGTGACGAAGCGAGTGGCATTCGCCAACTATGTGCGGGACATGATCCTCACGATGCCAGAGGAGCGGTTTGTGTCCATTTGTGGTGCACTCAACCGCATGGTGTCGCACCATCTGGAGGAGGAGGAGGAAGGAACATTTGTGGCACCGGTGGTTTGTGTGGCTGCTCCTGCACCTGCTCCTGCACCTGCTCCTGAACCTGCTCCTGCACCTGCTCCTGCACCTGCTTGTGTGTCTGCAAGTGAGGCATACCAGCCTCAACCCCACCAGTGGACTCACCAGCCACCACCGGCATCACCATGGGCTTCACAGACACACAAATATGTGCAGTGCTATATGGGGCAGCCGCACATTCATCATCAGCCACAGCCACAGGTGCCTCTGCCAAGTCTTCCGCCTCAGCCTCTGCCTCCAACCTCCGTGGATCACGAGGCCACCGTAGCGGCGCTGGTGGTACGGCCGTCACCACCGCACACCGCACAAGTACGGACATTAGGGATGGCGGCGCACACAAGGGGCTCTCCTGTAGTTGTGGTGGGCGGGGGTGCTCCGCCCACTGTGGGTCCGGCATGGCCAGGGACTTGCGCTGCCACAGACATCGTGACTCCGACACGTGGCGACTCCCAAGTGAACTTATCTGAGTCGGCCAGCCCAGAGGGACTCTTGAACTTGTCGGGGTTATCCGGGATATCTGGCATGTTGGGGTCCAATTTGGACTTATTTGCCTCGTAGTCAGCCACACAGTCACCAGCTGATGGCACCGGCAAGGGAGAGAAGTGATTGTAATATGTGTATATATGTATATATGTAGTCTTAGTTTTTATTTATCTCTGTAGATTTGTATGTATATATGTATATATATTGTATGTTTATATATTGTTTGTACATTTATATGTCAAGATGTTTAAATAAATAAATATACTGTCACTTTTAATTTTTGTGTCCGTGTTCAGTAAAGGCATGCCATCATTTAATTGTTATATAATAAAGTACAATTAAAATTAAAATTAAAACATAAATAAAAACTTTAAATTTAACATATTTATACTAATGTTTCTCCTTTCCCTTTCTCCCTTTCCTCCTTCTCTATCTCTCTTCCTCCCTATCTCTATCTCTCTTCCTCCCTCCCTCTCTCTCTCTTCCTCCCTCCCTCCCTCACTCACCCCTCCCCCCTCTCCCCCCTCCCCCCCTCCCTCCCTCCCTCCCCCCCTCCCTCCTCCCCCCCCTCCCCCCTCCGTCCTTCCCTCCCTCCCCCCTCCCCCCTCCCCTCCTTCCCTCCCTCTATCTCTTCCTCCCTCCTCTCTCCTCCCTCCCTCCCTCTATCTCTCCTCCCTCCCGCTCCCTCCCTCTATCTCTTCTCTCCCTCCCTCCCTCCCCTCCCTCCATCTCCTCCTCCCCCCCTCCCTCCCATCCTTCCCCTCCTCTATCTCCTCCCTTCCCCCCTCCCTCCCTCCATCTCCTCCCTCCCTCTATCCCCTCCCTCCCTCTATCTCCTCCCTCCCTCCCTCTATCTCCTCCTCCCTCCCTCTATCTCCTCCCTCCTCCCACTCTATTCTCTATCTCCCTCCCTCCCTCCATCTCCCTCCCTCCCTCCCTCTATCTCCTCTCCTTCCCTCCCTCTATCTCTCCCTCCCTCTCCCTCCCTCTATCTCTTCCTCCCTCCCTCCCTCCCTCCCTCTATCTCTTCTCTCCCTCCCTCCCTCTATCTCTTCTCCCCCTCCCCTCCCTCCCTCCCTCAGTCTAACTTGTCTCCCCCTTTCTGTCTCTGTGTCACTCTATTTTTCCCTGTGTTCTTAGTATGTATGTAAAAGATGAATTCATGTAAAAAGAGAGGAGATTCATTACAATTACATTAACTAGATGACTTTAAATTAGGGAGCGAAAGAACATAACAGACATCTAAAATTGTGTTTTCATATCTATAAAATGATATCATTTATTTTACTAGACATAAACATATTAGCATCTCATATAACAGGATGTAAAAATATACGGATTTTCGGTTAAGAATTATATATTGGCAGAGAGCATTATTATTCTTGGATACTGGAGTGGGACTGATATTATGTAATCTAAAGGTAACTAAAATCAACAGAAGTCCACTCCCATTGTACATGATACTGAGTGAGGTAAACTATATTGTTATCTACTAAGAGTAGAGTTGATGGAAATGTACATGATGCTGAATAGAGTAAACTATCTGTTATATATGATGTTTGGAGTTAATGAAAAGAGCTCCTTTGTAAGAAACAGTACATGATGGTTGAAATGTTCTCTTGGTGTTCATAAAGAATACAAAAGAGGAAAAGAATGATTTTACTATATACAAATCTGTAACTGTTGCAACATCCTGTCCACCCAAGACCACCGACTGACCCACCAGCCTAATTTGCATATGTATAGAGTGCACCACCTGCAGCTGGCTTGAGTGACAGCCCCTAATGGGGTGGTCACCCACCCAGTCTGTGGGGGAGTGTCTCATTGGCTGGCTGGGGAATGTCCGGTCACCTGACTCCCTTGGCCTATCCTGACCCACACACTAGTCTCAGCTAATTAATTATTCATGAGTTTGCTTCAGACACACTGAAGGAGAATCACTCTCATCCTGGCTCTTGAGTGAGACAGACCTACTCTAGAGCAGGACCCCAGACACTCTGTCTGATGCTATCAAAATTCAGCTATTCTAATTGAGTGTACACACAGCCATAGGACTCCTGTCCCATGGGCTGTAGGCACTGTTTGCAGTATACCGGTTAAAGAGGCAATGAGACATAGTGTGGGCAGTATATGAGGAGTACAGGTGCTAGGTCACATGTAAGGGGGATGACAGGAGTTGCTGCCAATAAAGCACAACTTATTCACTGTTCATCCTTGTGACTAGTTTTCCTTCCTCTTCCCAGACATGGTTAAATTGATTAGGCTAATTGCATCACAGGTGAAATGAAGGGGGAGAGTTTTGTAATCACATAGGGTGCTCACAGCGGCAGAGCATCCGTGTTTTTATAAGGAGACATGTCACAACATCATATACATGTTTGCAAAAACAGTAGAGAGACACAGCGCATACAGGCTGATAAAATGTTTTGTCAGATCATCCTGTCTTGCCATGACAGTGCTCCGGTGGGTGAGATGACCCAGTCTTTAATTAGATTGCGCTGTTCCTTTCCTAGCTTGGATGCGGTGTTGGGGTTAACAGGTACAACGTTAATGTCAGGAAGGTTGTGGCCCTCTCGCCAACCTCCAGGCACAAAGTTGTTGTTGGCTGTCTCGGGACGATCCAGCTGCATGTTCTGTAGCGCTGGGTAGCGTGTCCTCATGAGGTTGTGCAGAACAATGGACGCCTTGACGATGATCTTCATGTTGGAGGGGTGGTGTTGCATAGTCATCAGCAGCACTTGGAAGCGGTTGGCTAGAATGCCAAAGGCATTCTCCACCACTCTCCTAGCTCGGGAAAGCCGGTAGTTGAAGAGTCGCTCGTCATTGGTCAAGCCCCTCTTGCCATACGGCTTCATCATGGTCGGCCGCAGGGCAAAGGCATCGTCACCGATCAGAAAATACGGCACATCCTTCTGGCCGTGGACGAGCGGTTCAGGGTTCGGAAAGCCGATGGTGCCACCTTCTGTGCCCGCCTTCAGCTCGGAGGCGTTGTAAATCTGGGCATCGGACTTATGGCCCAAACCGCCAATATCTGCCCAGATCAATTTGTAATCCACATCTACAAGCATCAACAGGACCATTGAGAAAAAGCCATTGTAGTTGTAGTAGAGCGACCCACTCTTTGGAGGGCACCGGCAGGCGATGTGCTTCCCATCCAGAGCACCACAGGTATGGGGGAAGTTCCACCTCTATGAAAAGAGGTCCGCGATGGCACGCCACCCTTCTGGAGTCATCGGACATGTCATGACCTCGGCTATGTACTCGTCGACGATGGCCTTACAGACTTCACGCACTATCAGCGACTGTGTGTTGTGGGGCACTCTCCACCCAAACTTAATGGAGGAGTATTTTGTGCCAGATACCAGGTGCCGCAGAGTAAGTGCTATTTTCAGCGCCGGCTCGAGCGGCACCCTGAATGTGGTCTGTTTTTTGGCGATCCTTGGTCCCACTGGCGCCACAATCTCGTCAAACAACTGGGGAGGCAGCCGCATGAAGTTCACAAACGACGCGGTGTCCTCGCTGCGGAGCTCGACCATCAGCTTGTCGAACAAGCCAAACTGTGGCTGCCTCCCAATCCAGGGTCGGACCCACACTGATCATCGCCGCCGCTCCCTCGATACGGGACGCCAGAAGAACCATGAGGTATAGAGTAAGCTCATGGTGATAAAGGGCAACTCTGTAGAAAAGCTGGAACTGTACTTGCAGTGCCTGGGCATCCATCCTATATGAACAGCAGAGAAGGAATGACCGAAGGAATGGCGTGGGTCGCCTTTATATACCGAGACCATAGGTCGGGCATACGCTACTCATATGCTTTTCATACGCTATGAATACGCTCTCATACGCAACTCGTAGGTTCTGCGTACACTGCATACGCCCGCGATACGCCCAAGATACGCCTGTGATTCAAGGTGAGCGTACAAGTAGCATACTCCGGTGTACCCATAGCATACACCGGCATACCCCCAGCATACGAGGAGCGTATGCTGGCGTATGCGAAGCGTATGACTAGCGTAAGAACCATATGCCCCCATAGGTCGAGATTTTTTGAGCATGCACAAAAAGATTTGGACGGACGGACGGGAGAAAGCATATGGTGGAGTACAGCCGCATAGGCCGGCATAAGCAAGCGTATGCCAGCATATGCCGGTGTATGCCAACGTATATGACGTAAAGCGCTTACGCCACCGTACGCTCCCGCAAATAACCCTAATGTGACAGCCCCTTAAAGAAGTGTGCTTAAGCAGTAGGTAGTGGTTCAAATAGTGTATTACTCTACACTGATCTCTCAGGAAAGCTGAGATATAGACGGGTGGATGTGGATAGGGTGATGGAATCAGGGAGCCTGGGCGGTGTGTTGGTTAGCACACCAGCCCATAATGCAACAGGTGTGGGATCGAATCTTGCTCTACACATAGACGCAGTATTTCCCATGTTCATCCCCTCCAAGCCAGCAATAATAATTATAATATGTGTGAGAAATCCCCAGTTGTTGCTTAATGCGAATTTAATGCATGTGTAGTGGTCTGCACTGACCTCTCTGGCAAGGAACCACATAGACAGGTAGTCGTGGGTAGTGTGGTGACATCAGGGAGCCTAAGTTGTGTAATGGTTAGCACTCTGGCCTGGAATGCAAAGATATGTGGGTTTGTGTCCCGTTCTAAGTGCATTATTTCCTATTTTCATCACCCCCATGAGACAGGCTTATAATGGAACCAATTGCTTTCATTGAGATTGCCAATTTACTAACTCATCATCCAAGACATCCAAACCTATGAGTTTGTGGGTTCGAATCCTGGTCGAGTCAAACCAATGACTCAAAAATGCATGTGTACAGAAGGACTGCTATAAATAGAAGTTAGGAGTACAAAGGAAGGTATCTTTATCAAAGGAATGTATGGAGGGTCATAATTGGCAGGTTTGTTTGGTAGGTTTTCTTATTTTTACACTGGCTGTGTGTAAAAATATGTTGTGAGCATCATGTTTGACACAGTTTTAACCCTGCCCCCACCAATACTGATTGTCTCTTTGGTCCCATTACTCCCCGCTCGGAGACAGTGGGCATAATTAGATAAGAGACGATTCTGGAGGCACTGAGGGCAATGCTTATTGCCGACACCATAAAGCGTCATTCGTGAGGAATGACGATAATGGGGCATGAGTGAAGACGTGAGTGTCACCGCCTGAGACTAAGAATAACTACACAGTAATTTAACATCTTGCATGGCACATACTGTCATCTGATAAGGAGCAGGAGACTGGACCAAGGGTTGGTGAATACCTTTTCATTGACATTAGGAGTTGGACTGTTATCAATAGATTAAGACTTATTTGGTAGACTCACAAAACGACCGGCAAGCAAGCAGTGGGTGACAGTGTCAGTGCTAGTGATATCTGAATTTGAATTATTGGAGGACAAATATTAATTACACATTCGACTGGTTAGGTATATAGGTACTACCCTTAACTACCTATTGTAAACAGTGCTGTAGGATATAGGAGAGAGGAAATTAGTCTATTTAAATTAAAATAAAATAAATACTTTTGGAAACTTTACCAGAAGCAAGCTCGGCGAGTAACCATTAACGACGAGTAACCATTTACAAGTTTTGAATCGGAGTTTGGAAATTAATATGTGTACAATTTGTGAAGACTCTGCTGGAAGTGGGTAAACAATGTGTGACAGTGTGACAGCAGGTGACAGTGACATTGTGTGACTGATAACTGGAAGTTTGAACAGATATTGGGTGACCACTTGGTTGGAAAACAATAGTACGGCTGATTGACTTAGCCTAATTCCTGGCAGCCTGAACCAAATAGCAAACTCAGATATAAATTTAATTTATGAGAGCGTCACTCATCCATGATGTCACAAAAAACTGCTGGTGAGAAATCCAGGACTCATGGTAAGGCCACAGTCGGATCAGCTTCTTCAATCCCCAATACTGCCCCATCCTACACAAAGCTGACTCAGCCCCATCCTACAGCGATAGCTGACTCAGCACTTACCCAGATATTAGCGAGGTTTGATAGAATGGAGGCAAGGATGGATGATAACATTAGTGAGGTGAAAGCGATGGCCGGAAAGACAGCTGCCGAGGTAGCAAGGTTGTTGGTTCTGTTAGTAAATAGCAACCAGGAAAGAGAAAAAGACAGGCAGTCTCTCCGCATCATCAACCACAATCTTAAATTAACATGGCAGTCTAACTAAGCATTGTCCTAGCGGGTGAATGAGTTGGGGAATAATGCAAAGATATGCAACATTAGACTGGACGGGAAGGAAGAAGATGAGACAGAGGACCTAACAGCTTACATGATGGATCTGATCACATTTCTTAGCCCCAGAGGTATTGGATGCCAGACATAGGACCAGCACATAGGATCGGTAGGAAATTACCAAATTGCCCATATGCAATCATGATCATATTCAAGACTGTACTTGCTAGAAACGCCTTCTACTTTGCTGGGGCCAAGCTAAACAAGTCAGATCGATATCCTGGCATCTACCTTAATGATGATGTGACCTAGACCACACCAAGTGCCGTGAGGAATTCCGGTCAGTGGCAGTACTTGCAACAAGTAGTGATGCGGAAGTTAGAGTGCACAGTGATGGCATTGTGATAGATGGTCACACAATTAAGCACACTACCACCCTCCCAGAAAAGTTCTCACTAGCCAAGGCTAAAACAGTTGAGATACAGAATGTTATTAGAAACATTTTAAGCCATTTTGCATGTTGATAGGTCATTCTGGTGAGAAGTTATGCAAGCTTTCTTGATTCTCTCCATTTCCATGAAATAACGGTGGCCATCTTTAAAGATGGCCACTAAAAGGGCATTTGGCAAAGTGACCCGGAAGTCCTTCAACTGATTTTGGACACTTCAGATATCAGGCTAACCAAAAATCATAGTAGGATCTGTTCACCAAATTGGTAATGAGTCCTAAAATATTTAGGTCTGGCACATGGACTATACTGTCTAAGACTTTAATCCCATCTGTATGTACTCAATGCTCTATATGTTATTGGCAAACATTGTGACCTCTGACCTGTCCCACAGGCCACACTGTTTTATGTTTACAGGTTATTATATATACAATGGGCATACATTGACTATATGCACTACTACCCTTACTTATGTACAACTACTGTACACCTTGATTCTGCTTCAGAATCTGCTATTGGGTTATGTCAGTCCACTGGCCCAAACCTTTGATCTTGTTTGGATATGCAAATTGCCTATTTGAATGCCCTCTATAGGCATGGTCTGCCAGTGCAAAGTTGACTGGTCTGACTCAAGAGGCACAAACTCCCCTGTCAGAGCTTTGTGCTGATGGAAGGGCCGGGCTCAACCTTTGGAACTGGTATGCCTGATATGACGCATTCGCAGCAGTCCTTAATCTACACTTGGTATGCTGACCCTGGCTTGGGCCTTCGCTTGATTACCCAAAAACCAACTGCAGCTAATGTCAATATCCAATTACCAATATGAGAGTGGCGACACTATCTACTATTGACCACACACAACTGTTAGTGATCCCTGTCTAATTGTCAAATATCTTCAACTCAAACAACATTAACAAGGACCTATTAAGTAGAACTTACATTAATTAACCAGCCCCACTGCTACAAACATGATACACTAATATCATGCCCCCACCCCATTGGGATAACCACAACCAAAACTACTCTGGATGCCCAACCCTAATACAAATAAGTTAATCATCAGTGCTCCAATTTACAAAGAAAATTGATACTTGTCGCTTCCTAGCCAGGCGCTCAGCATTATTAGGAAAGGGCAAGGACTGGTTGGCTCAGTGTCCGGATAATGTGACTGAGTGGGATATCAGGTCATGATGCTGGCAGCCTGGTTTCCCAGTGAGGCAGCACTATAAAGTCGCTATGAGTACGCACTGTCACAAATCGGTACCCGTCCTGCTATGACCTTAGATGTTGCTAAGACGTCAAAGAACAATAAACAAACAAATTCCAAGATATGCTTAAACTGTCTGTCTCTAAATAACACCAATTACATTCTAAGCAAATAGTTTAGATCCATATTTGTTCATGAAACCAATTCTGGTGCCAACAATTTATTTATATTTTGTATTAATGGTTATTTGTATGTAATTTTTTTTGTTTAGGGAGGGTGGGGGGTATCTGTTTTCTTTGCTGCCTTTTGTCACTTTACCCACTACTTGGTAGTTGGTTGCTTACTGGAGTTTAAAATCCTGGCAATATCATATGAGGATGGGTACCAACTTGGCACAGTGCACACTCATGGTGACTTTATAGTGCTGCCCCACTGGGAGACCCGACCACCAGCATCATGACCTGATATCCCAATCAGCCACATTATCCTGACACCAAACCAACCAGTCCTTGTCCTATCCTGAAAAATGCCTCGTGCCTTGCTCGGAAGTGACGAGTATCAATTTTGTAAGTCATCGGTTTGACTCAACCCCTAATTGAACTCCTGACCTTCCACACGGGAAGCCCTGCGCTCAACCGATTGGTCCACAGCATCTGGTGTATCCCCCTATCTTCATTGGTTTAACTTGTTAGTAAATCCCTCCCCTTTCCCAGCGTCTCTCTCTTTGGTCCCATTACTCCCCGCTCGGAGACAGCAGGCATAATTAGATAAGAGACGATTCTGGAGACGCTGAAGGCAATTCTTATCGCCCACACCATAAAGCGTCATTCGCGAGTCGCGGCCAAGTGTTCCTCATTACAATCTAAATATGACGACTGCTTCTAAAGGAAACTGATTAGATTGCACACTAGTGGGTGCTTGGGTGAGAACTAATGAAGATAGTGTGATACACCGGACGTCGTGGCCGAGTCGGTAGAGCGCAGGGCTTCCTGTGCGGAAGGACGGGAGTTCGAAAATTTGTTTGATTTATTTAATGACACCTCTAGAGCACATTGATTTTCATCATCGGCTATCGGACATCAAATATTTGGTCATCCGATCGATCCTGCTCAGTGGACAGATTCACAGTTTGGGCTATTTTTCCATTCCGCCCAGTGGTCCACAACTGTCCTGTCTGTGGAAAAGTGTTTATAAAAGACTCCTTGCTCCTTACCAGAAATAGTAGCCTAGGTGGCGGCAGTGGGTTTCCTCCAAAGAAATATGACAGAATGACCATATGTTTGATGTCCAATAGCCGATGATAAAAAAAAATCAATGCGGTCTACAGGTGTTGTTAAATAAAACAAGCTATTAGGTCCTAGCAACATCTAAGGTCATATCAGAACGGGTCCTAACTTTGTGACAGTGCACGCTCATTGTGGCTGTATAGTGCTGCGCCATTATGAGACCAGACCGGCAGCACCATGGCCTGATATCTCAGTCAGTCACATTATCCTAGCACTGAGCCAACCAGTCCCTGGCATATCCTAATAATGCTGAGCTAGCTAGGAAGCAATAAGTATAAATTGTTAAACCATTGGTGGTGATTCGACCAGGGTTCGAATTCTACGATCTACCAGAACGAGAGACGAATGCTCAAATCATTCGGCCATGTCATCTGCTTGGTTGAGAACCAATGGAACTAGGGCGATAAGAATTAGAGATCATCATCGTAACCACCATCGAATAGGCTCATAACCACCATCTGATAGGCTCATAACCTCCATCTAATAGGCTCATAAGCACCATATAATAGGCTCATAACCACCATATGATAGGCTCTTAACCACCATCTAATAGGCTCATAACCACCATATAATAGGCTCATAACCACCATATAATAGGATCATAACCATCATATAATATGCTCATAACCATCATCTAATAGGCTCATAACCATCATCTAATAGGCTCATAACCACCATATACTGGGCTCATAACCACCATCTAATAGGCTCATAAGCACCATATAATAGGCTCATAACCACCATATGATAGGGACATAACCACCATATACTAGGCTCATAACCACCATCTAATAGGCTCATAACCACCATATAATAGGCTCATAACCACCCTATGATAGGCTCATAACCACCATGTAATAGGCTCATAACCACCATATAATAGGATCATAACCATCATATAATATGCTCATAACCATCATCTAATAGGCTCATAACCACCATCTAATAGGCTCATAACCACCATCTAATGGGCTCATAACCACCATCTAATAGGTACATACGCACCATATAATAGGCTCATAACCACCATATGATAGGATCATAACCATGATATAATAGGCTCATAACCACCATATAATAGGCTCATAACCACCATATGATATGCTCATAACCATCATATAATAGGCTCATAACCACCATATCATAGACGCATAACCACCATCTAATGGGTTTCTGTGTTATTTATTGTCTTTGTTTATTTGTCTCTTGGGGTTTATGTCATAGCAACGTCTAAGTGATAATCAGGATGGGGATTAAGTTTGGGACAGTGTGCGCTCATTGCGACTTTTTAGTGCTGCCCCACTGTAAGACCAGGAGTAGTATGCTAGGGGTCATTCTACGTGGGCATTTTCACCTGAAAATAATTTTAAAGCTCACTGATTCCACTTTTCATATGATCACATGGTTATGGAGCGATAAACAAAACGGTATGAATATAACAAATATAACATTTGTTAAGGTTTGATTTGCATGTTTCTCTCCCTTTTTGGATTGGCGTTTACATGGTTTTGCGCCTGAACTGTTCAAATATTTAGTGAGAACATTTTTCGTGATGCTACTCAACACGGTTAATTTGGCACGCAGTCCCAGCCACTGCCAGCCCCAGTAACTAGAGACACCGACCGTGCCTCTAGCCAGCTCTCGGCAAACGCTCTCATTCATCTAACTGTTGATATACTGACGCCACCTGGCGTGACTTTCTGAAATACGAAACCCTAGTGGGCTAAAGCTAAGATTCCATACACGTGGTATGTGGCATGCGGCATGCAAATGCGAATGTGGTATGCAGCATAGGTACCCATGCCGACCCCCAATAGCCGATATCTACTTTTTGTGCTGGGGTGTAGTTAAATAAACAAAACACCCCAAAAAAGATACCCATGTAATTTTTGGGTTTTTTTGCTCCAAAGTTGTGAAGAAAAGTCAAGGTTACTGTTGTTTTCTATGGCAACCGCAGCCGTATTCGCATTCACATTCGGACCGATCGGTCCATGGGTCGATCCATTTGTTGCATTCGCGGTCGTATTCGCATTCGGACACATGGAGGCACCATGATTCATTTACATGCTTTTAGATTTGTTGCCGCATTCGCATACCGCATACCGCATACCGCATACCATATATATGGAATCTTAGCTTAAGTAAATATGACTTGTACTGCCCCCCGGTAGAGATCTTTTGAACTAATTATAATAACTCTGCCTATCGGAAACTCTGTAAAAGCCCATAAAAGATGATGTGCCGCAGTAGAAAGGTTACTTCGACCCAGCCGCCGAGGAGGACCCTAAAAGCAGCCTAATATTACCACCCACCCAGCCGCACAAGAGACAATTCAGTTGAAGCTGCATAGTCCGAGAAAGACATAACATTTTCAAAACCAAAGCAATTATCCAGATTTGATTCTACACATCCAACGTAGATACTGGTGCACTTATTAAACAGTTGTCGCCATATAGAAGGGCATCCAGAGCCGATTTAATAGAACCTGTTACCGCAGAAGCCTATGTTGTCAGAGCGTTAGTGTGCATGCCAACATTATTTGTGGATGGGTGCACTTCAAATATCTCAAAAGTTAGACATTTAAAATAAAAGTTACTTCAAACTAAAGTAATGGGGCTGTCACACTACGACGCTTCTCACCGGCGACCCCTCAGCGTTGAAAATAAAATTAAAGCGTCAAGAAACGTTAAAGATTTAGGGGAAATATGGGACAATTGGACGTTGGCGCAGCGTGTGATTAGCGTCTTGTTACCGCGCGGCCAACAGGTTTCGACGAGTGAGGAAAAAAAAAAAGAAGTTTGGCGCGACGTGCTCCTATAACCTTAGATGTTGGTAGGACCTAAAACAACAAAGCAACGATTTGGCGCAATGTGTGGAGATGACCCGCCTGCGTGCGCGGCGTCTGCCTAGTGTTCGCATAACTCTCTTCCGGCGCGTCCAACGGAGCTCGATGTCCGCCTAACGTCCTCCTAATGTCCTTACCCATATATTTGCCCGCGCTGCCGGTCGTTGTTTTTTTTTGACATGTTGAAAACACTCAGCGACTAATAACGCATGCTGATGTTGTCCACCGACCGTCAACGTCAAAGTCAGTGTACCGATGCGCCGCTAACGCGCCACTAACCCGGCGCTAATGCATCCCAATGTGTGCCGATGTTTCCCCAAAAATGGAACACGTCGACGGCTCGCCGGTGAGAAGCGTCATAGTGTGACAGCCCCATAAGGGAGGCTGTAACAATCAATTGAATATACTTAGCTCAGAAAATGACAGAAACTCAAAACCATCGGACTATGCAACTTTAACAAAAGGGTTAAAGCTTCTATGTCCCCACTAGCACTGAACTTGTCGTTGAAAGAAAATGACTTTGTACTCTCAGGGGTCAACAATAAATTAAACTTTAAACTATATTCTTTTGGGGGGTAGATTAATTGATTAAGTAGGGGAAATTTCAATCATGGCCGATTGGTCTTCCTCATTCCACTGCTCCTTGCCCTATCCTAATAATGCAAACGCACCATGCCATGAAGCGACAAGTATACATTTTTAAGTCATCAGTTTGAGGGGACCAGGGTTCGAACCAACGATCAACCAGAACGGGAGACGGACGCTCAACTCATTTGGCCATCCCGTCTGGGTCGTTGGTCTAATTATTATATAATATGGTATGTAGGTTAATTACTATGACTTCATTGGTTTCGAAAGGTTTATGCTTTCATCGCTCTATGTAGGTTTAACTATTCTTTTACCTCATTTAGCATTTTGCCAACAGCTTTTATAACTCACCCTTAATTCGTTGGAATAAATAACCTATTTCCAAAAGCTGTAAACCTGAGTCAAATCCAATTATGCCCCTAATAACTTGAGAGCAAAATTAATTCGAGGTTTGCAGCTCAGACGAAGTTGTCTTCCCTGACCAATTAGCAGTTCAATTTAACCCTGTCGAGTACCGGAAGGGTTGGCTGAAATTGGTAAGAGTATTTTTTATATTTTTTTAATATTTTTTATATTTTTATTGAGGCTGTATTTATACTGTCCATAGCATATAAGCCCGGGTACCCAGGCTTGTTTTCAATGCTGGCCAGTTGTAGTGTTGGTGTTATCTTACCACACAGTAGCTGCTGATAAGTAATTTGATTTTGTTCTTCTCTTATTACTACAGTATTTACTACCTGGTTTCCCATATTAATGGTCAAGACTGTTGGTTGGGTAATTGTTGGAGTTTTCCGTCCTGGCATCATCTCTCGCCATTCCAGGGCTAGGATGCTAACCAGTACACCACCTAGGTTTCCTGAGGCAATCACTCTATCCACAACTCTCTGTCTATAGCCGTGTTTACACGGGAGAGTTAAATCGCTTCATATAAATCGCCTTGCCTAGTTCGCCTCACATTCGCCATGTAAACGCGACTCTGAGGCGGATTAGGGCTGATTTGCTTCATATGATTCACTTTATGTAATCCACCTTGCCAAGTGGTTTATATGAAGCGATTCAGCTGGTTCCCAGGCGGCGATAGTATAAAATAGTAGTGCTTGCTGGCTACAGATGGAGCAGTAACTAATCGCTGGTGTCCGGCAGTGTTAGGGCCCGATTAGGCCGAAATCTATTAAATACGATCATATTTAACAGAATTACATCCTCAAATAATCAAATTTAATTAAATTAACCTTAAATTCCAAGCGATATTAACATAGCAGGTACATCTGCGTCGAATCGACATGTGTAAACTAAACAAATAGCAGTGCTTGCCGACTACAGGCGCACCACAGGCTGCTGGTTCCCGGTGTCCGACAGACTTTCAAACTCGCTCGTGTAAACGCGCCACTAATTCGCTTCATATGAATCGATTTGTCTAATTCGCTTCACAATTGCCCGTGTAAACACGGCTCAAGTGGCAGCTCCTTGCCTGAGAGTTTCGGTGGTTCGTTGTTAGAATTCTACGTCCTGGCAACATCTAAGGTCATATCAGGACGGGTACCGACTTGTGACAGTGCACACTCATGGTAACTTTATAGTGCTGCCCCAGTAGGAAATCAGGCCGTCAGCACCATGACCTGATATCCCACTCAGTCACATTATCCTCACATTGAGCCACCCAGTCCTTCCCCTATCATAATAATGCTGAGCACCTGACTATAGGAAGTGACACATATCAATCTTAAATTCATTGGTTTTACTCGACCAGGATGCGATTCGAACTCATGGATTTGAATCCCACGATCTACCAAAATGGGAAACTCATTCGGCCATCCCGTCGGGTCGTCAAGACACTGAATGCTCGAGGGTTTTAATCAAGTACAACTTTTATCATTTAACAAAATGTTGATATTAAGGATGCTCATATCCTTGTCTGTATATTCTGTACTAAAATATTTATTTGTATGCCATTCGGAGGGAGATGAAGAGGCCTGGAAAAGTAGTACACACTGTACTGGTGGGAAAATCTTGACAACTGTGGACGGCCTTGTACAAGGGGGAACATGTTGAAAACTTTGGATGGCCTTGTATAAGCGGGAAAATGTTGAAAACTTTGGATGGTCTTGTACAAGGGGGAACATGTTGACAACTTTGGACGGCCTTGTACAAGCGAGAACATGTTGAAAACGTTGGATGGCCTTGTACAAGGGGGAACATGTTGAAAACGTTGGATGGCCTTGTACAAGGGGGACCATGTTGAAAACGTTGGATGGCCTTGTACAAGGGGGAACATGTTGAAAACTTTGGATGGCCTTGTATGAGCGGGAAAATATTGAAAATGTTGGATGGTTGTACAAGCGAGAAAATGTTGAAAATGTTGGAGGGCCTTGTACAAGTGGGACAATTTTGAAAACTTTGGATGCCCTTGTACAAGTGAGAAAATGTTGAACACTTTGGACGGCCTTGGATGAGTGGGAAAATGTTGAAAATTTTGGATGGCCTTGTATGAGTGGGAAAATGTTTTACGTAAATAAGTGATGTTTAATCCTTAGAACTATATATCTAGAAGAGATGCGCTTACATATATACACACACAAGGTACGTTTAACAACCACACAGTGCATAGCTTGTACATGATTCTGGCCACAGCACCAGTGTCATAGGGGTGATGACGATGGGGGTGATGACGATGGTAAATATTGCAACTAGAACAGGATTCGATCACACACCTCTTGCCATTCCAGGCCATATCAGGACGGGTACCGACTTGTGACAGTGCGCACTCATGGCAACTTTATAGTACTGCCCCACTGGTAAATCAGACCGTCAGCACCATGACCTGATATCCCACTACTGGTAAATCAGACCGTCAGCACCATGACTTGATATCCCACTTGGTCACATTATCCTGACACTGAGCTGACCAGTCCTTGCCCTATCCTAATAATGCCATGCGTCTGGCTAGGAAGTGACAGGTATACATTTTTTAACTCATTGGTTTCACTCGACCAGAGTTCGAATCGGTTTGAATCCCATGATCTACCAAAGTGGAAGATGGACGCTCAACTCATTCAGCCATCTTGTCTGGTCGTGCATATGAACCGCATTCTGTAGTTATTCAATAACGGATGTATACAACCCATGGTACTGGCTCCTGCGGTTGACCCACAAAACCATAGTTTCATCTCACTGCGCATACTCACGCCACACGCTCGCTGCGCATGCTCCAGGGACAAGGTCTATTGATGGCAGCCTCCATGTGTGCAATATGTAGTATCACATGAGCCTCAAATACGGCCTGGGAATGGCGGGGTCTGTTGTAGTGATGCACCTTTTATCTGCACCTAATTCCCAGCCGCACCACTCTGATCGTCGGGGAGGGAGGTGTAAAATATTTCGACTTTCTGCACAGAGTTGGGTTATTCTCCAAAGCTTGGCACCACATATTTGGTCTTCACGTTACGATGCTGATAATTAAGTCTTTGTTTTATTCATAGCAAGTCTGTATATTAGGTATGTTAGCAGTTCTACATGTATTGAATTTATCCCACAAAATATATCAACATCATAATTGTATGATTTTGCGCTAGAGTGAAAATGTGAAAACTTACACATTGACACCATACATGTACCAAACTTTTTTTCAACTTATTTTTCAACTTTTTTCTTGTAAGTCATAACCTTATGTGCTTAACAATAATCAAGAAAATCTTGATTATGCTGTATATGTTAAAATGAGGTTCTGGATGTGCCTTTGATTTTCATGTTACACAAGTGATATTAATGTATTGCTCAATTTGTATAAGATCTAATTCAAAAAGTGAAATTCATTTTGTGCAACTCTGACATATGCACAAGATGCAAACCTTCATAGGACATTGGATTAGGCTATTATTTGGAAGGATTATTGCTATTATTTGGAAGATTTTCACTTATGGTTTCCATGTCACACTTTTGTGCCCAGTTTTAGAAAATGACCCAGTTACATTATATAAAATTGATCACACTTAGAATATCTAGACATCATATATAATATATAACACAATATGACGAGTTCAGGCTCAAAACCATGTAAACCCCAATCCAAAAATGAAGCTTAAATAAAAGATCTTTAGATGAAAATAATTGTACAGCTGACTAATTCCACTTTTCCTATGATATCATGGTTATGGGGCAATGAACGAAAGAATAGGCATGTCATGGGGGTGATGAAAATGGGAATTACTGTGCCTAGAGCGGGACTCGAACCCACATCTCTTTGCATTCCGGGCCAGTGTGCTAACCATTACACCACCTAGGCTCCCTGATATCAATACACTCCCCACGCCTACCTGTCTATGTGGTTACTTGCCTGAGAGGTCAGTGCAGACCACTACACTCGTCCCCCTGGAATTGTAAGTCTTGTAATGCTTACAATTACATACATACAGGCAATGCACTAACACATACATACACAGGGTAGGTTCAACAACCATACAGCGCAAAGCTTGTACAGGATCCTAATCATGGCAACCAGTGTCATGGGGGTGATGAAAATGGGAATTACTGTGCCTAGAGCGGGACTCGAACCCACATCTCTTTGCATTCCGGGCCAGTGTGCTAACCATTACACTACCTAGGCTCCCTGATATGAACACACTCCCCACGCCTACCTGTCTATGTGGTTACTTGCCTGAGAGGTCAGTGCAGACCACTACAGGCATATCAAAAACTAAACGTGTTGAAGGTTTGATTCCGATGTTTGTAATCATATTTGGATTGTCATTTACATGGTTTAACAACTGAACCCTTTTTTTTTTGAGGCTGTGTATATACTGTCCATAGCATATAAGCTCGAGTACTCGGGCTTGTTTTCAAAGCTGGCCAGCTGTAGTGGTGGAGTTATCTTGTCACACAGTAGCTGATAAGGTGTTTGATTGCCTGTATTACAGTAGCAGGTAAGTGGTTGCTTAGTATGGTTAGTTGTATATGTTAGTTTTTTTGGATGTTCTTGGTATATATATTTCTTATTTGTTCTACTCTTAAATTGCTACTATACGATTATAATTCCCAGAGTAGTAAGTGTAAAATACGTGTTAACACCGTGAGTTCTATAATGTAACTCTCTACATGACATCACTCATATTAATCCAGTCTGACCTTAGACCTAAGATTCATACATTACATCTTCCCTTCAAACAAAATCAATCATACAAGGCAATTTACCCTAACAATGCACAATACCCTACCTTGAATAAGAAAGATAGCAAGCATTGAACACTATTCCATAACATATATATAAATGACAGAAAAGAAAACAGAAATATGTGTGCAACTACTTAACACTCTACCAAAACATGAACATTAGGTATAATAATGACACATAATGTGTATCGTACATCAACCCCTGTTAATCACTAACATGAGTACAGATTCTGAACTGCCACAATAAACACTACCAATTGGGTTATCCACCTTACGGACAGTGCGACAGCACAACAGTTAATCAGATCTTGACTATTTCGGCCAATGTTACACATACAAATTACGTAATTATGACACTTTGGCATTAAAACGACCCAGTAGCCGAATTACGCGACCATACCATGTAAAGGCCCTGTCACATTACGGCGCATGGTGGGAGCGTATTGAAAACCTACGTAGGTCCTGCGCGTGCCGGCCTATGATGACATTTGGTGATGTTTCGGGTGGTTTTGAGCGTATGTGGAACCTACGAGGAGCGTACGAGGAGCGTATGAGGAGCGTATGGGAGCGTGCTGTGACATTTTTTGACAGTATGGGCCATATGCCCTCATAGGTCGTTTTTTTTTTAGCATGCACACAAAAATTTGGACGGACGGATTTATGAAAGCGTATGGTGGCGTATGCCTCATACGCTTCACATATGCCGGCATCTGGCGGCATCTGGCGGCGTATGAGTAGCGTATGAGTAGCATATGCGTAGCGTATGAGTAGCGTATACGGCGTATGCCGACGTATATGACGTAACGCACTTACGCCACCATACGCTCCCGCAAAAAACCCTAATGTGACAGCCCCTTAACGTAAGGAGACAGTTTTTTATTGGTTTGCAATGGTTAAACGACATCCCCATTAATTGACTGTCTGTGAAATTTACTACCCTCGTTCCTACACTTGTAAAGAAATTTCCTATTACGCTGTAATATATTATTACATTCATTGACTAGGTCATAAGCCCTCACATTACCGTTATGCGTCCCCAGAATTGTTCCCTGTTTCCATTCATTAGTGTGACTCCGATATCGGACTTTGTCCTCGCTCTTTAATAAAGGGTGCTGCCTACTTGCATGTTTGTCGAAATATACCTTTTGTAATTCCTGCTTATAACGCAATTGGGGAAACTTGGATGGCCGAATTTTTGCTCATCAATAACTGTGCAGGTGATGCACCAACGCCATCTAGTGTGGTGTTTTTGTAATTAAGTAATGCGATCTGCGCATCCCCATTATCCTTAATACACCTAAACACGGTTTGGCGGCCATCTTGACCTAATTCCTGTTTGCAGGTACACAAACGCACATGGCAGTATTATCAGTGTGGCAGTGAGCAATCTTCAGAGAGAAAAAGTTAAATATCTCTAAAAGTAAAACACCTAGAAACAAACTGATTGGAATACACATAGAAAAAAATGTTTACCAAAAAGATTATATTAAATTGATATGGTTAGGGTTCTGGATTTCTATTCATTTTGAATAAAACTGACGTTTTGCACTGCTGGTACCGGCATACTCAATGCATTGTCAGTGGCAGTGAGCAATCTTCAGAGAGAAAAAGTTAAATATCTCTAAAAGTACAACACCTAGAAACAAACTGATTGGAATACACATAGAAAACATGTTTACAAAAAAGATTATATTAAATTGATATGGTTAGGGTTCTGAATATCTATTAGTTTGGAATAAAACTGACGTTTTGCACTGCGCGTACCGGAATACTCAATGCGTTGTCAATGGCAGTGAGTAATCTTCATACAGAAAAAGTGAAATATCTCTAAAACCACACCATCTAGAAACAAATCGCTTTGTACACATATAGAAAACATACTCAACGAATAGATTATATTAAATTTATCAGGTTAGGGTTCTGGATTTCTATTAATTTTGAATAAAACTGACATTTTGCACTGTGCGTTCTGGCAAACTCAAGGCTATCAGTGTTTGTTTACCTATAACCGGAAGTGGCCTCGTTCTCACGAAAGTAGGACATGCCCATATAAGGCCAAACCGTGTTATCGTGTATGGCGGTGAGCAATTTACAGAGAGAAAAAGTTAAATATCTCAAAAACTACAACACCTAGAAACAAACTGATTGGAATACACATAGAAAACATGTTTACCAAAAAGATTATATTAAATTGATATGGTTAGGGTTCTGGATTTCTATTGATTTTGAATAAAACTGACGTTTTTCACTACGCGTACGGCAAACTCAATGCATTGTCAATGGTGGTGAGCAATCTTCATACAGAAAAAGTAAAATATCTCTAAAACCACACCAAATAGAAACAAGCCGCTTAGTACACATATAGAAAACATGTTTACCAAAAGGATTATATTAAATTGATAAGGTTAGGCTTCTGCATTTCTATTAATTTTGAATAAAAACAAATGTTTTCCACTGCACGTACCGTCAGAGAGCGTGTATATAAACAGATGAGAGGGACAACTCCCGCGAAAAACGGTAACACAGGCTACAGTGGCGTTCCTGGCGGTTAGTGTTGAACAAGCCCTGAGTTTGCCGGTACGCTCAATGCAAAACATTTGTTTTTATTCAAAATTAATAGAAATCCAGAAGCCTAACCTTATCAATTTAATATAATCCTTTTGGTAAACATGTTTTCTATATGTCTTCCAAGCGGTTTGTTTCTATGTGGTGTAGTCTTAGAGATATTCAACGTTTTCTTTATGAAGATTGCTCAAAATTAATAGAAATTCAGAACCCTAGCCATGTAAATTTAATATAGTCTCATTGTTAAATATGTTTTCTATATGTGTTCCAAACAGTTTGTTTTTATGTAGTGTAGTTTTAGAGATATTTCACTTTTTCTGTACGAAGACTGCTCAAGGCCATTGACAATGCCTTGAGTTTGCCGTAAGCGTAGTGAAAAACGTCAGTTTTATTCAAAATTAATAGAAATCCAGAAGCCTAACCATATCAATTTAATATAATCTTGTTGGTAAACATGTTTTCTATGTATATTCCAATCAGTTTGTTTCTAGGTTTTGTAGTTTTAGAGATATTTAACGTTTTCTGTATGAAGATTGCTCACTGCTATTGAAAATGCCTTGAGGTTTGCCCATATGCTTAAGCTGTTCAACAACCATCACTTGGAGCGCCACAGTCTGCAGATGTTACATGCTCTAGTATGGGAGTTGTCCCTCTCATCTGTTTATATACACGCTCTCTGGTACCGTCAAACTCAAAGCTTGTTCAACACTAACCGCCAGGAACGCCACTGTAGCCTGTGTTACCGATTTTCGCGGGAGTTGTCCCTCTCATCTGTTTATATACACGCTCTCTGATGTCGTTCAACTTGTCCATTGCTCTGAGCATGCATGGGACTAGTAAACAATGAGGTAAAACCATACACAGAAGAAAATTCCCGAAATTCCTCACTCGCAAACTGTGGGCCATTGTCAGAAACAACAAACCTGGGTATCCCATATCTGGCAAATGTTTGCTTCAATGCAAGGATAACATCCTTACTTGACGTATTTAACAATGCAATAACTTCAGGGAATTTAGAATAGTAATCGACAATCAACATATAATTCTCACCATATACGTGAAACAAATCAACTCCTACTTTATTGAACGGTACATCATCTATAGAATGACTAACAAATGGTTCTTTGGCAGGCAAATTTCGAAATTCCTGGCAGATAGGGCACCTGGATATCCTGTCCTCCAACTGGCTGCCTAGACCTGCCCAAAACACAATATCTCTAGCCAGCTGCTTGCATTTCACAACCCCCAAATGGGATTCATGTAGTTTTTCTAAAATTGCAGGCTGCATTGACTTGGGAATTATTATCTGGGTCCCCTTCAACAGGACACCATCAGAAACAGTAATATCATGTTGAAAAGTAAAATACGGAGTTACATCCAGATCAATCAATCTAGTACTGTTAGGCCAACCATTAATTGTTAATTGTTTCACTCGTGTCAGTGTAGTATCTAATCTAGTGTGTTTTTTAACTTGTTGCATTACATCCATACTGAAATCTAAAGACGCCATCGTAGAGGTCCTGTGTGCCTACATCAGAGATGTGCGCTCGGGACAGAGCATCTGCAAAAAATAAATTCGACCCTTTTAAATACTTCACGTCAATGTTATAATTCTGGAGCCTCATGCACATCCTATGCATCCTAGCTGATAATTGGTGGATAGGTTTTAGCATAATAGAAACTAGGGGCTTATGATCCGTTTCCACCATGATTTCATTTCCATAAATATAATCATGGAACTTATGACACCCGAAACATATAGCCAACAACTCCTACTCGATAACAGCATAGCTTATTTGGGTCTTGTCTAAAGCCTTAAGCCGTGTTCACACGGGCAAAATGTGAGGCGAATCAGGCAAATCGAATCAGGTGAGGCGAATTAGGCGCCCGTTCACACGGACACTGCGCGAGGCGGAAGTGGATATCTGCGCATGAGCAAGTACAGACTAACCAGCGCCATTTTGGGTTCGACGATGCTGACACCAGAGATTGTGGGTTCGACCTAGATATGTATTTAATGGATCTTATTGGTTTGGAACGGTCAAAACTTCTGCTGGGCAGTGAAACCCTAAAAATAAATGATGAAAAAAATATCTGTGCATAGATAGCGGTTTCATTAATTAAATTATATAATATGTGCTTTTGATCGACCGGAAAGTCAACAAACTAAGGTCTCGACTGCGCATGAGTGTGAGGTGCTTAATCCGCATCAGTGCGTCCACACGGGCAAAATTATCCGCATCACAGGAATCGATTCACGTAGACTACCTCGCTTAGGTGGTTTACAGTATGCGCATCACGTGAATCGAATCAGCCCTAATTCGCATCAGACACCCGTTCACACGAGAAATGTGATGCGAACTAGGCAAGTCGCTTTCTACGAATCGATTTACATTCCCCGTGTGAACACGGCTTTAGAAGCCATCGCCACAGGGAGATTACACTGGAAAAAGGTCGCACCGAAACCATACTTGGAAGCATCTACCTGAAGAACAATCTTCTCCCGCCTATTCAAATAATGCAATACAGGTGCAGTACTCAACAACCGCTTCAGATGCACAAAACCTTTATCCTGATCAGAATCCCAGTGCCACGCTATAACTTTTCTAATAACCGTTCTCAATGGTTCCGTTATCTGGGGCCATGTTCAGAATACACATTTACCCACATAACCTATCATCCCTAAAAAACGTTGCACAGCGGCTTTATCTCCAGGAACAGGGATGTCAACAATGGCCTGGATCCGATCAGCATTAGGTTTTAGCCCCTCGGAAGTGATTAAATGCCCAACATAGTTCACACTGGTTTGGCAAATCTCAGACTTTATATGGTTCAGTTTTAGGCGCACTTCTCGAGCTCGCTGCAGGACCGCTTTTAAACGCAGATTATGCTCTTCAACAGTAACACCATGAACTAAAATATCATCAGATATCACATGAACCCCAGGTAAGCCTACAAGTATTTCATTCATTTCCTGAATGAAAATGTCACCCGCGGTCTTTATCCCAAATGGTAGACGAGTATAACGAAACCGCCCCCAAGGTGTGTTAAACGTACATAGACTAGAGCTGGCCTCGTCTAACTCTATCTGCCAGTACCCGCTGTTTGCATCTAAGACCGAAAAATAATTAGCTCCATGGATTTGAGCAACCACCTCCTCAACCGTTCTGACAGGGTATGGTCCCCGTACAATAGCCCAAGGCATACCCGCAATTTAATAGGCTTGCGTACAGTTGTTATAGAATTAACCCAAGGGGTGGGCTCTATTTGTTTTACTATAACACCCAAGTCCACCATTCGTTTCAGTTCAGCCTGTACATCATCCACAATTGCTAAGGGGACCCTATGTGGCGGATCTACAACTGGCATCCAGTAGCCGAATTATATGGTTCAGTTTTAGGCGCAATATATCGCTATCAATATAAATTTTAGCATTCACTTTAATTAAGCCTAAACCTTTAAAAACATCAGATAATGATTTTACCATGTTTTTCGCCGCCCGGTCATCAGCTACAGCACCCAATGCGTCTAGTCGTGCCAACAGTCCTAATTTAACACATGCATGCTTGCCCAGAATCGCACATCCAACATCTGTGAGTTGAAACAGCAAGTCCACGCCACGGACAGTTAGTCTTCTCTCGCCGGCCGGTTGGATGCGGTGACCTCCATACATCACCAACTGGCATTTCGACGGGTTCAAGGTCGAGCCTGTCGAACACATCCATAGGTAATACATTGGGATCCAAGCCAGTGTCCAATTTAAAGGACACGTCTTGATCTTCCAGAACTAACGCGGCATGCCATAAATCCTGGTCAGTGACGTCCCCATGTGAAATTGTACTGACAAACAAATCGTAATCATCAACATCCTCGACATCCTGATTAACATTAAGTTCATACACAGGAGCTGTCTGTGCTTGTCGTTGTTGTAACCGGCACACCTTGACAAAATGACCTATCTTATGGCATCCCAAGCACTCCTTTCCCCTTTCTGGGCAGTTTCCTCTGGGATGGCTGTAACCGCAACGTCCACAACGAGCAGTTGCCAAAGATGAACCAGGGCTATAGCGACTTGTTGACGGCTGTATCTATGACAACGGACAGTTACTCGATCTGTTGCCATTGCTGTATTTCGTATTCATCGTTAAACTAGATATTATATTATATTTTTCAACTCAAAGGTAGCGGGTAAATAATAAAACGGATGTAAAGAATAATTGTTGCTTCTTAGTTTGTGAAATTAGTCTCTCAATTCTTTGACCCGTTTTTTCGCCAGCTTTTACATAGGGTTGGTATGCACCCCTCCTGTGGCTACTGCAGCAGTACGGGGTGAATATTGTATCTAGAGCTGTCTGTGCTTGTCGTTGTTGTAACCGGCACACCTTGACAAAATGACCTATCTTATGGCATCCCAAGCACTCCTTTCCCCTTGCTGGGCAGTTTCCTCTGGGATGGCTGTAACCGCAACGTCCACAACGAGCAGTTGCCAAAGATGAACCAGGGCTATAGCGACTTGTTGACGGCTGTATCTATGACAACGGACAGTTACTCGATCTGTTGCCATTGCTGTATTTCATATTCATCG